>JAHZMX010005635.1:0-12493 GCA_027743895.1 Seira musarum
GTTCCTATGACGCATATATCTTTCCATGGGTGCCTGGCTGTACACCGCTTCACGTATCTATTTACTACGGATGTAAAGATATCTATGACTACCTAAAAGATATTTATGGAAAAGAAATACAGACAATGAAATATTTGATGCATGTTTGCGTACGCAATAGTGTAGGTAATAGCGAATCCGTACTAGCAAATAAGGTGGAAATAATGAGCGACCTAGTCAAGTTAAATTCTAACTGTCTTGAAGAAGTTTTTGAGGATTCTGGATGTACTCCACTTCTTCAAAGGCAAATACATCTGGAAATGCTAGATACCATAGTTAAACTTGGAGGTGATGTAAATGCACATTCAAAATTATATGGCACAGTTATTCATCGGGTAAAAATGTATAACGTGACGTACTCTGAATTGCTTAAATGGGCAATAGATAACAAATTTAATCAATTTGGTTTTACTGACCATTTTGGACGGACTCCATTACTCTGCGCTGCTCAAGGCTTTGACATGTTAGATAGCAATGACTTAGATGTCTTCCATGAACATGGCGCAAATTTCAAGGGGAATGACATTAACGGTTATTCAGTACTTTTTCATGCAATTTCTGGAACTAATTCTTCGGAAATTTTAGGGAAAATTATCGATTTTGGTGCAAATGTTAATCACACTGCCAACAACGGAGATACTGTAGTCCATGTTCTTCTCAAACGTCTAGGAAAATTATCCGTTACTGCACTATCAGGCAAATATGTACTGACTTTACTAAAAATTTTAGTAAGCAAAGGTTTTAGCCTCGTAAATCAAGTGAATAAAGATGGATTAACTCCTCTTCATTTTGCGGTACGGGCTATTAGCGTAGATTGTGAAGTACTGGACTATTTTAAAAGTATCGGTGCAGACTTTAATGCAGTCGATAATTTAGAAGACTCAGTACTTTTCCACGCA
Organism: Seira musarum; assembly: GCA_027743895.1. Lineage (NCBI taxonomy): Eukaryota > Metazoa > Arthropoda > Collembola > Entomobryomorpha > Entomobryidae > Seira > Seira musarum. The sequence continues at coordinate 939 of JAHZMX010005635.1, forward strand.
ATATCATGGAATCAGAGCGCTTCATGCATTAAGAGGATCTTAAAGTATGGTGGTTCAGCACAACATCAAAATTTAGGAGGTCGTACAGCTCTTCACGTGGCTGCAAAGTATGGAAACTTTGCTGCACTTAAAGTTTTAGTTGAGCATGAGAAACTGGATGTTAATGCTTTGGACAATGATAATAACGCGCCCCTTCATCGTGTCTTTCTAAGAGAAAATGCGGAGAGTATTAAGGTGTTAGAATTACTTTTGAAAAAGGGGGCTCGTTTTGATTTAAAGAATATGGACGGCCGCGTCCCACTTTTGGAATGGATCCAAGAAGGCAAAATCGATTTTTCCGCTCTTGTAAGGAAAAAGGACTTATTGCCACTCAATCCAAACCTTGCATCCAGTGCTCTATCTCTTCTAATTCTCAAAGTCGATATTGTAGAGAATCATTTTAGTCAGCTAAAAATTGATGATAGGTCCTCACTTTCCGCGTTTATAAATATCCTGATTAAAAAAGGTGGTAAGTTAAAAATGGAGGACGGTTCTTTGTTTGAATGGGGAACACTTTCCTTTTTTACCAAAAAGATGATTGACAGAGTAATTTGCCTTACTCAAGAGCTACAGTATGAAATTAGTGAAAGAATTACAACAATTGATCGCAATGTTTCATCCGGTACTGAATTAACTGGTTTTGTTAGACAATATAACATTCCCGTCGAGGTCGTATTTAGTAGCCTATTGTGTTGTAGGGACAAGGAACCTTTCGTAAATTTATGCTTACTACTGTCCGGGCGGAAGAAAAGGCTTATGAAGGACACAAAATGTGTCATTACATAATCGCTAATTTCTTAATGTAAATAGCTTAGAATGCTAACATGTGTAGTTTTGTGTTGTTTTTTGTACAGAAGAGAAAAATTAATCATAAAACTTATTTAGTTTTTTATAATCTTCGATTAGTTTATTTCATATCATGGTTTTATATTTATGGGGTTTGTTTTATTGTTATTATTAAGTCGGTTAATCAAACATTAAAACTATCAATCGTTTGTTTTACGTAAATTTAAATATACATGCTAACATATTCAGAATTAGTTAATATGCTCAATAATAACATAATGTATAGATGAATATGCTTTTCACATTTTAATTTCATTTTTCATGTCGTCTGGAATAACTTTGTTTAGCAGCTCTTCATGATTTGGTTGACTGTAGTCCACTCATATCCATTATAGGGAGTAATAAGCTGTTAACTGCTATAAGTACCATTAATGTATCCGTATTAATATAAGTATAACTGTTAACTTAGTATCGTAATCTAATCGTAAGTTAAGTGTAAATGTTGTCAATAGCATCCAGTTTTAATATCTCCTTGAAATAAATGTTCAGAAGTCAAATGTTCTGGATAATAACTGTTCGTCTCACGTGTGCATAATTCATTTAAGAGGTGATTAATTAATACACCTCTTTCTATTTGCCCGACATTAACCCCTCCCCCTTCACGAACTAACTGGCCTCATAATTTGCTTTTTGTATTGGGTGGGGTAGAGGCGACAATATGATGGCAATTGAAAGGAATATTTAAATGAAGAATAAAAAATCGGCAGATTTGTAAATGAGGTGTGGATATCTAAAAATAAAATTTATCAAAAATCTATCTACAATGTACAAACTTTAAAGCCTCGCATTGCAATTGAGAGTCAAGTACCGAAAAAGAAATCATGCATAAGCCGTACATATTTTCCAATTTCTTTTAAATTCTGCGCTTACTGGATAATTTCCAATTACCTCATCTACGAAGGAATAATGTATGATGGAGAATAATTGATGCGTCCTATAAGACCAGCTTCCTAAGGTCACATAAAGTTGGCAGAAAATGGGACGTACGTAATATTATTAAATCCCATACTTTTTACTCTGACAATGGGTAATTAAATAATTACTTGTTAAATGTTCACATTGTTATACAATCCTGATTTATAGTTAGTTTTGCATTGTAGAGCTGTTGATTATGGATTTAAATTTTATTCATATAACCTAACCTTATGTCCATGTACAAATACAATTGTCATTTGTCCGTTCAATTATTCCTCAATATACCAGTGTTTTTTTTATGACGCACACACTGAAAATGTGCACATTGTTTAGTATATATAGCTTGTTGAGAAAAGAAACTCAATATATGCTGTTACCATATTTGGCTTGTAATATAAGAATTAGCGCTAAGGAAAACACATGAAAGTTACCAGTGCAAAATATATCACATTTTGTTTTTAATAATAATGAAAACTTATGTATAGTACACCACCTCTACAGTAAAACAGTAATCCTTCATTTGGCAAAACAATTACTTACATGAAACCGTTTTTTCTTACGTAACACATTTAATTATGGTAATTGAGGAAAACAATTCCTTTGTTTTGTGCCTCACATGTAACAGTAAATCAAATTAAGCAACATACATTAAGACACTTTTCTCTATTCCAAAGTAATTACTATTCATACATAATACAAGCCACGGGCTATTATATAACCTGATAGCTTAGCCCATCAAGAATTACATACGTACATAAACGAATAATAGTCGCACAGATTTTAGCTAAAGCGTCACCAAGCTAGGAACAACAAATTTTAATTCGCCAACTTGACGTGAGGTTAAAAAAAAACGATTTCCACTATTCCGTTGTCGAAATTTTAGTCTAAATAAATTCTCAACCTAAAACGCAATGAGTCCTCATTTGAGCATGTCTTTAGTTTTAAAATTGATTTTTGTGAACGTTGTTAACGCAATTAAAATTACTGAAATCCATCGTTTAAGACATAGCGAGGCATACACACCATTTCTACCAAAGCATTTTGTTCCTGGTTACAGACATCTAAAGTCTTCACTTCGTTACAATTTCTTCACTAACTACAATGAATTTCCTGCACGAAAAGAAGTCCCAGACGAAGTGGATGTGAATTCACTTCTTTCTGTTTGGGAGCGAAACAAGTGCCTAGTATCTCTGGATAATTTCCAGTTTCTAGATCTTCTCCCAGTGTTTTCTTATCCACTGCTTCTACGTACGCCTGAACCATTTGTGGCTCTTTCAAAGAAGCGGACGAAAACTATCGCAAGCATTCTATGGTTGCCTCACCACATCCCGCAAAACAAATCACAAATACTAAGAGTCACAGATATTCTGGTAAAATCCAAGTTCTATTGGAAAGAGGATGACTTGTATAACGGACAGTTTTCCCTTTCTCTCAATCCCATTACCTTTTCAGCGCTATCAAAACCCTGGCACTGTCAAGTTTCCATAGGACTGTATCCACCACCAGTAAGCTTAGAATTGAGTCGGGACGCAGTGATGTATCCAAGATTATTTGAGTACCCACACGAGGCATTTGAGACAAGACTGAAGTCGATGTCACTTCCTTCGTCCATACCAATCGTACACTGTCTAGCTTTCAACAAGTTTTACAAGCCGTCTAACACATTTCTAATTGAATGGATGAAAAAAACTGAATTCCTAATTCCAAGTTATGCAAGGAGTTCTTACCTCACCCACAGTATTTTTATGTTAGCGTCAGTGAAAGTCAATGAGACGTCTAGCATTTCAGTTGGGAATTTGCACGATGCCGAATTACTGATTAAATGTTATCGCAACAAAACTTGCCTTCAGTCACAAACAATCACTTTAGAAAATTTTAAAATAGCAGCGGTGGTCCCGTATCCCACTGAAATGTCTTATCAAATGCACTCTCCTGAAAGTGGGACTTTTTCGTTTGCCCGACACTGGGGGTTGTGCAGAAATTTAATTTCTCATGGCCGGGGTTCTGCTGCCACTTTGCCGTTTGCATTCAACAATCCTTTAAATCAATTGCAAGAGGCATATACACATCTTTGGTATTCTGTTTTGGATAACTTTACATTTGTCAGTATGCAAGGGCTCTGTCGAAACGGTAAATTTTGGCCACTTAGAAGAGACGAGGAATTTAATGTATACCGATCAGGAATCCCCTGGCTAACACACGATGTGGATGACACTGACGTTAATGTGTTAGAATTTGATCCTTTTACAAATCGCAGGAAGCTAAGTACTCTTCGCTTTCTAAGTTGTGGTCAACCAAAAATTGATTCTTTCGTCTTTCAAGAGCTTTATAATGTATACGAGTGGCCAATATGGATCCTGATTTTTATTAGTGCCTTCGTAACATCTCACGCTCTGCACGTAATGAGTGTGAAGGTTATTAATGGGTCTGATGTTGTTTCTGAAATGATTGCTCCAGTGAAAGTATTATTGGAACAAGGTAATTATCAAGATTTTAGTAAGTAATGAATGGTGGCCTTAAGAATTTTTAAATAAGAATTTTTTGAATTATTTTAGGTGACCCATTTAAAAGCAGCTCATGCAAGCTACTCTGTTTGCGGTTTGTCCTGAGTGGTTTCCTTTTGGCCGGTATTGTCCTGAGTAATGCATACAAGAACAACAATGTGTACAACATGGTAACACCGCGGGCACCGCAGCCATATGACCAATTCGACAATCTTGTTCACGACAACTTTACAATATATTCCAGATCCGAGATTAAATATTTTGGACCTGAAAGTACTGAGTATTGGTTCCATCATACATGGATTCGGACAACTATTTTAGGTAAATCTATCAAAGGCTTCGCTGCTGCTGTTTTCCAGTACTTGCCAGGATTTCCCACACCTCTTTGTTATCTGGTGGCTGTACCTGAAATATTTGGTTACATTAACGCGCTAAATATTTTCGATCCAAGGGTATACCCAATAAACTATGATAGCTTGAACGCCTCTCAGCGATTGAATACATCCACAAAAGTATTTCTTCCGACTTTGGAGGTGTTCCACAACCTTAGCAATTCGATTCAGGTAATAGAGAAATCGGGGCTTTACGATGATGATGATTATATTGACAAAACCAAAATTTTGGAACTGATTTCGAATCTAATTTATGAACGTCAAGAGAAATTGTTGTACAGTTTTGTAAGGAAGTGTGAGCAATCAGCTCTCATACTTCCAGAATACTTGGCTGGGACATTTCAGAAACGGTTAAAGCGAGATGGAAAACACAATGCGCATCTTGGCAAAGGATCTCTTGGCTTAGCCAACAGTTCAGATGTGTTTGCCTTAAAAGGAAATATACCTTCTAGTGTCATCAGAAGACTATTGAGTTCCAGGGAAGCTGGTTTGTGGGATTGGTGGTCCGAAACAATTCGTAGTTTTTCATTGACAGCAAGCAAATGGCAACCAGATATTCATCCAAAGAAACCATCATTGGATGGGAATATTCTTGTCATTTTTACAGTACTTTTCTGTGGCTTGGTTGCAGCAATTTTTGGGTTCCTTTGCGAAATTCGGCACGTCGTTTGGAGAATATTGAAAAGGTTTAGTGCAACCAGTATTACGAACATAAAAACCTTGGTCACGCGAGGTTTCAAAAATGTATTGCCCTTTAAATAAGAAAAATCCACCAGTTTCAAGTAGCTTTAATTTTTTTATTAATATAATTAGTTTTCTTACGTAGGTTCATGTGTTAATTGATAAGCTATGCATATTAACTGTAGAGTTTCTCAATAAACTACATCTATTTAATGTAGATGTAATGCCACGATATGTCCAGTTATTAGACGTAAGTTACATAGTCTAATATTTCCTGGTTCCTGGTTGTTAGTCAATTCTGTTATGTATTGCTTGTGTATTCCAAAAATTATTGTAACTGGCAGTAATAATAAGTAAAGTAATTGTAAGTTCTGCTAATCAATATCCTGAATAAACTTGCCTCTGCTTTACTAAGAACTGAGTAAGTTTTTCGTTAGCCTTGAAATTGCTTTTGTTCTTAAACTGAAGATTTATTGATCGGGTAAATTGTACGGTACAAACAAAGAAATCCTACGATTTTTTTTTGTTTTTCAAATCTATGAGGCTCATTTGCTTTGCTGTGCAAGAACGTGCATTGCATAGCAAAACAAATCATGATTTTGCTTCACATTGCATTTTTTGTGAATCTAAAATGAACGAAAAAAGCAAAAGCTTCTTCTCCTTGAATACTATACAAAAGTAGAATTAACTGACAATCTAAAATATCCAATTGTGACGAATATTTTTATCTGTAATAAATAATTTAGCTCTGGCATGACTTCACGTTGGTACATAATTCGAAAAATTATTGGCTTCATATAGTGATCATAGCTTCTTTTAAATTTCACTATATCAGTAATACATTTACAGCTAAAGCAATTCCTCCGTCAACAATATTCAACGGTGTTAACCGATCCAGGAAATTGTTGCTTCCAAATTGCGTTGCAATTTTTGCACAAGATTTATAAAATAACGAGTACATCTTTTTGTCCCTTGGTTTGTACAATTTCATCGATGTCTGTTCTTTAATTTGCTGAAAAACCAAAACAGATTCCGAGTATGCCGTTGCCATTTCTCCGTAACAAAGTAAGGGACCAACCACACCATTAAATACAAGAACGCCAAAGATAAACGTGACAATAGGACTCGTTTGGTTTTTCACAGATTCCACAAGCATAGCCAAGCCAAAGCCTAGAGTAAAGGTAATTCCAAGCATGCTTCCGGTAAGGAAATCTTTTTGAATGTCGTTCCTCATCTTATTTAAAACTTGAATGTGACGATACATACGTGTTTTTGATTCCAGTGGGATGCTTAGTTCCATTGCAATCTTGCCAAACCTAGAAAAAATTTAGCCGTTTTTAACATTAAATTAAGCTTTGAAAGACATGTGAATGTGAATCCTTAACAAAAAAAATTTTGGTCCGATTTAAATCCGCTTATGTGGACCTCAGCAAACGTTGTTAAAAAGCTGGTACTTGCTTTTTTTTAGCATTTTTAATAAATTCTAAAGTTCTTAAGAATCTTACAAATGGACCGAGTTCCTCATAGTTATTGGCGCCAGCAGTAAGAATATTAATCCGAATGGTAAAACGCTACTCAGGAGCCATATCCAAAGCCAGAAATTCATTACGAATATAAGATGCTTCATAATGGTCAGCATATATAACTGTCGTCATTTATCCCCAACATTGGCCTCTCATTCCAATTCGAGCATTCCGCAATTAACGGATATCCAACCAGAGCAGGCTCACATGATGATATCCAATGTAAGCCGTAGCTTAACCCAAGTGGCAATAGGACTCCAGAGAGGACAACGCTATATGCGTAAAATATATTGATTTTTTCCAAAAGTTTCCCGGTTTTCTTTCCTACAATATTTGTTGTTCCTCTCAATAGCATTTTGTATGCAGAATTGAAAATGGACAAGTCGTTAAGAAAAACGACAGCCTCAGCGGTCTTCCTCTTAATTAAGATGGTTAAAACGGAAAGATTTACGATAAAAACAACCATGAGTACCGTGATAACTTTTCTATTGGAAGTTGTATTGACTTTGGCTTGCACTAGCATTACCAAAATACAAATAAAACTGAACCAGAATTTTCTCCAGAAGGATTTATTTCTCTTGGGAGAATGATTCACAAGTTTAGGGGAACATTGAAATTCGTTAATGTTGGAACATGTAGTACAAAAATTCGAGGAAACTTTATAAATTACAAAAACCAGGGATTTGTGTTCCTCCATGATGAAAAACGCTGTCTACAAAGTTACAGAAGAATTTGGTGGAAATAAGTATTACTCAAAAATTCCGGAATTTATAATCATCGTTTAGATTGACTGACACTGGCACGACTTGATATGGGTGTCTGGGGCGGTACTGGGATTTATATTTTAATAATGGTCTTGGGTTATGCAAACATTAAATAGGTGAATGGGGAAGGGTTTGATATTCACTGTCAAAAATCTGCACGTGTATAAATATTTTACTTCAAAACTAGCACACCCATAGCTGGTGCCGGTATAACTCTACGCCCGTCTATTTGAATTGCTAATTAAAATGTTCCGTAATGAAACTGGCGACATGATGATAATTCCGCAAAGTTTATAAAATGCTCCATTCAAATAAAATACTTATGTGATAAGGAGTGAATAATACCGGTTCGATTATTATCACGACTCGTTTTGATTAATTAAACTTTCATTGAATTTTAAACAATATTTTTCCGCTAGTGGATCCACCAACTATTTTTCCAGGATTGCATAACTCGCACATTTTTGCTTTATTTAAATTATTTTTGGGTCTTATTTACGTCTAATGCAGAATGACGAACATGTATTTTTAACGATTAATTTTCATGCCTTCTTCAGTTTCTCGCTTGACTCATCCCTTCCTTTATCTGCCGCTTGAGCTCCAGCAATCTAAAAGTTATAAAACGAACGAATAATTTAATTAAATAATTGAGGGTTGAAATAAGTTTAACTTTATTCAAACCCACTTTATTAAATCCTTCCACATAACCACTTGATTGACTCGATCAGCCTGCCTTTCCGTAATTTCTTTCTCCTCCTCTTTGAGACGCTTACCAAGTCGCTCTTGTTCCGCAATTGTGGCCATCAACGTCTCCCTAATTATTAAATTGATTTAAGTTATAAAGGAGCACGAATTAATTTATTGATTGATTTTAATTCCCTACTTGTGTGACTTTTTCCTTTCGTTTGGCTGCCCGGCAGTTGCATAAGCCTTGAGCTCTTCTTGCATCCGCTTCAGCTCAACTTTGTAAACCACTGTCTCCGCTTGAAGCTTACAGAAACGGAGTTGGTCTTCATAATAATTTTTGCGTAATTTTTCCACATCCTTAAAATAAGGCAAAACAAAATCACGGAGAAATTTAAAATAATTTTGCAGAGAAATTGCATTTTTAGTGTAATTTTTACCCATGTCAACGTGCTCATGCTTGATTCAACTGATGATACTGTACTGTCGTATTTCCGCTTTGCTGCCTCATGTTCATGACTCAAGAGTTGAGCTTCTTGTCTTACGTTATTCAAGGCTATAAAAATCAAAGAGAAAAATCAAAGCTACATAATTATTTTGGTCAAAAAAATTGTCGTTGGACACATTGACTCACTTTTCACCAACGGAGCCAGATCGACTTTCTTCATTGCAATTTTTTCATGAAGCTCTTGAACTGTGTCTGACATTCTTTGCAGATTTGCCGATTTTTTCTCATCGATGGCAGCTTTCTCTGCGGAGACTGTCTCCAGAGTTCCTTGCATCTCGGTGAAACCCTTGATACCAAACTTAGCTTCCAGGGCATTCTGTTCCAAAGTGAGAATTTTAAGGATTTTCGGTTGAATTAGATAATGAATTCGTGATTGAGCAATGCTAACTTACCAAATCCAAATTCGAACTTTGCAGTTGCTCTTCCAAAATGAATAGCGTCTTTGACAGTATCCCCGATTCCGACTTCAAGTAGTTCATTTCACCCTTAAGCTGCTTATATCTTGTCCCTTTCACTCTCAAATTCTTAACAAATTCCTTGAAATCCTCCTCCTTGACCACAGCATCGCCCTGAATATTTCCCAGAACTTTTCTCTTCTCTTGTGCGTCTTCCTTGAGCTGCTGGAGTTCTCCCTTCATTTCATTAAGTTTCTCGACTAAGCCACTCTTTTTGTTCGAAACAATCGCCGCTTGTTGCCTGAACATTGTTATCTTGTCATCCTGTGATTTCATCATTTTCCTCATGACCATCTCATTCACTTCCTGTTTCACTCGATCAATTCTAATCCTCGTGTCCTCCAAATCCTTTGGTGTGATTGCCCCTTCGCTTAATACCTTCTCCATGATATGGATTTCCTTTCTTCTTGCTTCGCATTCCTTTGGGAGCTTGTCACTCACGATGTATTTTGCTACGTCAATGTCTTGTTCCAATCTTTGGAGGATTCCTTCTGCGGTGGCTCCAGCAGCGGCTGCTTTGATTTCTTTCAATTGCCTTTGCAGCCGTTGGATGCGTTGTTCCGCTTGGTTTAATGCTTGGGTTTGGGAGACTTGTTGTTGTTCAAGCTCTCTTGCTTTCTCCTTTTCTTTACGGAAGGTGCGAACTACTTCCAAAGTAGCGTCTATGTTGGGCATGCCTTCCACTTGTCTCTTGAGCTTTTCTATTTTGCGGGTTACGCTTTCCTGTTCTTGTTCCATTGCTGCAATATCTTTGCGGATTTCGGAGGTTGTGAAACCTTTACTTTTCATTGTTTCTAGTTGTTTGTGTGTGGCCTTGAACTGCTCAATTGCGGCTTCATACTGTGAAAAAAGAAGGTTAAAATCTTTGAATCTCTTTGGCCATTACCTAACCTAACCCTGAAGGAAAATATGCCCGTTTCTATTAATTTTTCATCACGTTCCTTAAGTCCGCTTAGGTCAAAGAAGATGGAAATATCGGGAAAACAATAATGCAATTTAAGCAACAATAATTAATATTTTTCTTCAAATCTATAACATATTTCGATATAATTTGGGTGGTTTCCGGTTGAAATTTCTTAGAATTATTATCATCTGATCACAACACTTAAGCCATGAGATTTTTTTTTGTCATTGTGTTTATTCCAAAATTAAATTAAGGAAATGTCTGACAAATGTGCAAATAGGGATTTAAAATGAAACCTTCAACAAAAAGGCATAAAAATGAGGAAATCGGGTTCTGTGATATTTCATTAGTCCAAATTTTCTATACTTCAAGGCTTTGTCTTGTCAGACGGATAATGCAGGGAAAAATAATTCGCTAATGGACCGTGTCACTTTACATAATATTAGGGTGGATTTGTGTTTAACATAAAAATGAACTCAAAATATCGTTTTCCGTTGTGTTACCTGTTGGTAAAGTTCCTCAATTTCAATATCCGTCCTATTCTCTTGCGGAATCTCCACCTTCATTAGGAACTTGGCTAAATAAGCTCTCGTTTTCAGTTCTGACATTCTCGGTAGTATCCAAGCCAAGATTGGATGTATGACTTTGGGGCTACCTGAAATAAGTCCTGAGCGCAATGCTGACCTGCAATCGGTATTTGATAAATTAAAAAGGAATTGCAATTCACTAAATAACCAACATTCGAAATTATATTTGAAAGAATGTTGCATAAGTATGTATTACTTACGGGTCATCCTCCGGTGGTCGATATTTCAGTAGCCGAAGAGTATTCAATATTCTGACTACAGTGTCTTCTGGCGCCTCCTCTCTGATGTCCACGATATTGGACGACTCGAATTCAGCGAGCACATCGCTTAAAACCTAAGCATGCAATTATAAAAAATAATTTTAGATTTTGCTATCACGAACTCCCTGAAATTAAACTTCCGTATTGCCAATTTTCTGAAATTTATGTATCCTACTTACCTGAAGAAGTTGTTCGGGCAGCAAAGAGTCGAATGAAATGACTGTGAAGCTTTTCTTGAATGGCTCTTTAGCCAACTCACTAATAATGAGTCGTATAGTTTCCGTCATTTTGGGAATTTAGGTCCGTTGGGAATTCCGGATTATTCAATTAGCTAAATGAAAAACCTGGAGACGTCTATTATCACGATTTAAAAATTTATTGGAGTCAATTACACTATAAATTTTTGCTGACAGTAACAAAATTCAACTCACTTGCACTCAGGTAATTTGAATAAATCTAATTAGTATTAGTTTGGCTGCAAAAAATTGAATTG
>JAHZMX010005636.1:0-31949 GCA_027743895.1 Seira musarum
GCTTTAGATTGGCAAATGTTTTGAGAAATGCCAGTCTTACGGGCTCGGGCATACTGCTTGCTCGAACTATAGATCCTAAACTAAATACGATAAACCCATCCTTTGCCCCGCTTACAAATTCTTCGAGATCCTAAAACAAAAACAAAGAAATTTCACCGTGTCCGAAAAAAAGCTTAATTTTACTTTGTATCAATAAATGATCCACCTTAGAAAGTGGCTGTGGATCTTTGCAATGGATCCCTCCAATTTCAACAATCGTTGGGAGCAACGGTCTCGGATTCGTTATGGCATAATGGCTGTTTTGGAGGAGAAGACTTGCTTGTTTCTTGTAGATTTCAGTAATTGAGGGTAGTTCTTGTCCTAAGTATTGTCGATATATTTGTTCTAGATATGGTCTCACCTGAACCTCTAGATGATAGGCAAAATACGCGTTGTACAGAAAATTTTTTGTTCTCTGACTGAAAGTCAACTGCTTTGAAATATCGCCCATGATGGAAATGGGTAGGAATGACGATGGCCAAGGATTCCCAAATAGCTCTGAGTACTGCGTCGGCATTGGTAATGATCCAACAAAGATAATGGGCGCTCCCATTTTGTGAAATGCTCCAGCAAAACAATCTTGATAAATCATATTCAGCACAATCAAGTCAAACTTTTGATTCACAATTTTATAAAACTCTTCATTTTGAAATATTTTGTGACAATATTTAAGTTGAAAGGGAACTGGAAATTTGAAGAGATTGTTTGCTCTTCGAATGTCAAACGGGTCCGGATAATCTTTGAATAACTCTTCCGCAGTATACCATTGGACTTGCGTCACGTTTGATGAATTAATATTGAACTTGGTTGGAGCGATTATCGTTAATTCATGACCTCGGTCTGTAAGAACCTTTCCTAGAGGTTCGAAGACATTTGCCATGCTCTTAGATGACAAGGGTAAGAAAAATAAAATGCGGGCCCCTTGTGCATAGAGAGGCCACGAGAAAAAGACGAATATTAAAACAAAAGCTTGGAAACTCGCCATTGTGATCGTGTTTTCACCGACAGGCTAAACTCTTCTTTGGACCAACTCGAAAGGGAATCTGAATTGAAATAAACAAAATCTCATGTCGTGTCATCAATACTCATTGTAATCTTTCTTTTGGTGTCTGATGCGATAAATAAATGCTGGAACGGCTACTGATTTTCATAGTGAAAAGTCAAACAGTTTTTATCAATCATTGCTTTAAAGTTGATTTAATAAATTTCACTTGCTTAGCTACTTACATGGACAATGCACTTTGGTACATTTACATTCATGTGACTGAAAAATAAATTAATTGCGCTGTTATCGGAATGCAAACTCTCGAGTTTACACTGTTCTACGAGATTAGATTATGTTTTCATATAAATATATTGGGTTTATTGTTTATGCATTACTTTTAACGTTTCAATTGTACTTTCCAGTTCATGATTGAAAACTGTATTTATCTTGTCAAGATAACGTTTTTGTCTTTTGGTTCCAATTGTTTTTTCACATAAGTGATTATAGGGTAATGGAATATTCATTAACAGTTCATTTATCCTAATTTTTCTTCGCATCCAATTTGACTTCATCTGTGAAAAAATCTTAGAAAAAAAATCAAGATGGCTAGCTTTCCAACTTTAACAAAAATATTTGTTTTATCGATTGTGGCAGGATTATGGGCTTCATCGGCGGCAGGGGATCGTATTCTCTTTTTTCTTCCGGTATCATCTAAAAGCATGGCAAATATTTTCGAGCCACTGGCGAAAGGTCTCGCAGACCGTGGTCATGAGCTGACCATTGTTGCTCCAATTAAATTCAAGATAAATTCAGAGAACGTCACGCATTTTCAGTGGTTTACTGCAGAGGAACTGTTTAAAGATTATCCGGACCCTTTTGATATCCGGAGAGCGAATGGCGTCTTTCGATTTCCTATCGATTTCCAAGTAAAGTATTGTCATAAGATATTCCAAAATGAGGATTTCCAGAAAATAACAAGTCAAAAGTTTGACTTACTCGTGTTGAACATAGCTTATCATGACTGCTTTGCGGGCGTGTTCCACAAAATGGGAATGCCAATTATCCTCGTAGCTTCATTACCAATGCCTTCGCCAGTGACGGAGCTGTTTGGAAATGTTATGCCATCATCATTTATTCCCATCGTCGTACTCGGGGATATCTCAAGACAACTGAGTTTCAGCCAGAGAACCAGAAATTTCCTGTACAACATGTATTTTGGTTATCATGTGGACATTCAGATGAGGCCTTCTTTAGAACAAGTGTATCGAAAAAATTTAGGACAAAATACGCCTTCTATTGAAGAAATATACAAGAAGCAAGCAAGTCTCATAATCCAAAATAGCCATTATGCCATAACACATCCGCGACCATTACTTCCAACGGTTGTCGAAATTGGAGGGATCCACTGCAAAGAAGCCCAACCTCTACCCAAGGTTTCTGAAAATAAAATTCTTTATTTTTGTCAGGATAAAATTATTATTACTTTTAATTTTAACATAATTTTTGTATTAGGATCTCGAAGAATTTGTTAGTGGGGCAAAGGATGGGTTTATCGTATTTAGTTTAGGATCTATAGTTCGAGCAAGCAGTATGCCCGAGCCCGTAAGACTGGCATTTCTCAAAACATTTGCCAATCTAAAGCAACGGGTGATTTGGAAATGGGAATTGGAGGGTGGTATGCCCGATGCACCTCCAAATGTTAAGATCGTGAAATGGCTTCCCCAACAAGATTTACTGGGACATCCGAATGCTCGTTTATTCATTACTCATGGAGGTTTGCTAAGTACGGAAGAATCAGTTTATCACGGCGTGCCCGTACTTGGTTTTCCAATTTTCGGTAAATATAGTTTTAAATGAACCAATCATTTCAATAAAGCATTGGTTAATTTTCCTGCTTGTGCTAATTTTAATTTATGCAGTTGATCAAGACGCCAACATGAAACAAGCGGAGATTCTTGGCTTCGGAATAAAAGGCGAAATACTGGATTTGACGCAAGCAAAACTGGAACCTCTTGTCAGGAGAATCCTTGATGACCCAAGATATGCACAAAAGGCTAAGAATCTTTCGAGAATATTTCGGGACCAACCTCATTCATCTTTGGACAAAGCCGTTTTCTGGACAGAATACGTTCTAAGGCACGAGGGCGCTTATCATTTAAGGTCACCAGGAATGAATTTGAACTTTATCCAATACTACTGCATTGACGTTGTTGCTTTCTTGTTCGGCATTGTGGTTTCTGTTTTTCTTTTCATTTATTATCTTGTAAAGTTAGTCTTAACGATAAGAAAAGCTGGAATCTACGGTGGGGTAAGACCGAAGAAGAAAATCGCGGTCTATAAAAAGAAAAAGTACTATTGAAAGGTTAAGCTTTCCTAATCTTAACATTTGGGGTTGGCTGGAATGAATCTAAATATCCAATAATATTACATTGATTTAGTCCCTTGATTGCTCATGGTTATCACTTCCTCCATCCTTTTCGTTTACTATTTGCTCAAGTTAATTATAACAGTAATGAAACGGGTAGTTTATGGAGAAAGAAAAAAAAGGTTGTGACTTACAAATTAAAAAATACCATTATAAATTAATAAATTTTATTCCAGAGAGTTTGTGCTAAAAATTCGTCCGTTTAGTTTTTTGACCTCCTCAAACCTTGAATAAATAAAAAAGTGCAAAAATGTTTTTATAAAACACTCTTTATCTTATCTCTTAATGCAAATATTTGTCCTGTCCTGCATTGTCACTTTAAGAGCTCACCGTGCATTAATGATTTTGAACATGCATTAATCTATGCACACCGGACAAGAGGATTTCATGCGAGCCGGAATCGCGTGAAAACAAAACAATGGAAAATTGTACAATAAAAGCATTTTTCTTGTCTATTGTTAGGTGTACATCCTGCACAAGTATATTATCATTTTCTGTATCACGTATCATTTGACTGCAAGGAATTAAAGGACTCTATACAGTTTCTTATAACACAATACATAAGAGATAAATATTTCGCTGAAACTGTTTGAGATGGCACCCTTTAAATTACAATTCGCCCTTGAAATTATCATGATTACGTTATCAGGGACTCCCTCAGTAAAAGGCGAAGGGATACTATTCTTTCTTCCTTTGTCTTCAAAAAGCATGGCAAACATTTTTGAACCTCTTGCAAAAGCTCTTTCCTCCCGTGGGCATGAGCTCACTCTAGTGACTCCCGTAAAATTTGATATTCATAATTCTAAAAGTGTCTCGCATCACGTTTGGTTCTCACCAGACGAATTATTCAGTGATTACCCTGATCCATTCGATATCAGAAGGTCAAATAAGTTGTTCAGTTTTCCGTTGAGCTATCAGCAGAAATATTGTCACAAAATATTTCAGAAAGTGGAGTTCCAAAAATTGATAAAGCTGAAGTTCGATTTGATTATTTTGAGCGTCAATTACCACGACTGCTTTGCAGGAGCGATGCACAAAATTGGAGCTCCTATTATCTTTGTTTCAACTTTGCCTATGCCACATGGTATCGAATTCAAGAAATTAAACAGATTCTCATTTCATCAAAAATTATTATCAGCCTTTATTTTATTCTCATAATTACTTGTACTCAATTGTTTAATTTGATTAGCGACTAACGTTCTCGGAAATCCAACGCCACCTTCCGTTATACCAATATGCATTCTTGGGGACATTTCCGAGCAACTGAATTTCTTTCAACGAACAAAAAACTTTATCTACAATATTTTCTTTACGTATCAGTTGGACGTGATGGCTAGACCTCACCTCGAAGAGATTTACAGAAAATATTTGGGAAATAATTTGCCATCAATACAAGAAGTTTATAGGAACCAGGTCAGCCTCCTTCTTCAAAATAGTCATTACGCAATAACTAACCCAAGACTGTTGCTTCCGAGTGTGGTTGAGATTGGAGGAATTCATTGCCAAGATGCTAAGCCCCTCCCAAAGGTAAGACGATTTTAATATCTCTTCTCAAAGTCTCTACAAAGTCTACATTATTAGGAATTTTTCCTTCAGGAGCTCGAGGAATTTGTATCTGAAGCAAAAGATGGATTCATCCTGTTCAGTATGGGCTCAATTGTTCGAGCAAAGAGCATGCCAGAGCCAGTGAGACTCTCATTGCTACAAACATTTGCTAATTTGAAGCAAAGGGTTGTTTGGAGATGGGAGTTGGATGGAGGTATGCCTGACGCTCCTTCAAACGTGAAGATCGTAAAATGGGTACCCCAGCAAGATTTGCTCGGACATTCGAAAATTCGCCTATTTATAACACATGGAGGGCTTCTCAGCACGGAAGAGGCAATTTATCATGGTGTTCCTGTCGTTGGACTTCCCGTCTACAGTATGATCATATTTTATTCGCGCAATATTCAATCTTTTAAATATCAATGATTTTTTCTAGTTGACCAGGATTCTAATATGCGACAAGCAGAAATACTAGGCTTTGGGATCAAAGCCGAGATTCTCGATCTGACACAAGCAAAACTGGAACCACTAATTAAACAAGTCCTTGAAGATCCAAGATACGCACAAAAAGCTAAAAATCTATCAAGAATATTTCGAGACCAACCTCATTCATCTTTGGACAATGCCGTTTTCTGGACAGAATACGTTCTAAGGCACAAGGGCGCTTATCATTTAAGGTCACCAGGAATGAATTTGAATGTTATCCAATACTACTGCATCGACGTTGCTGTTTTCCTTGCGACTGTAATTATCACTGTATTACTAGCGACATATTATACATTCAAATTACTCATTATTTTCTCAATGCGAAAACTTCAGCGTGCAAGAATGACAAGAACATTTAACTCCAACAAAAATAAAAGCATGTGAGGTGAAATTAAACCTAAACTAATTCACTTTTAATTTACTAATAGGTTAGCAAAAATGTACTCGATAATCACATTCCATAACATGAACATGCATAACAGACAGGATTACATGAAAAGACTCTGCATCAGTCAAACTTTGCCAATCTCGTTTAAAATAAAATGAATGAAATGACGTTCCACAACTTTTATAAATTCATTATTTTCCCTATCGTATTTTTACTCGCAATATAAACTCGTCCAACCACAATTTGACCGAAATTGAGGTATTTTTGTATCTTGTATCTTAAAAAATAAAGTAAACTTTAATATTATTGCATACCGATTTAGTCCAGCACGTCCAGGTACTTTTTTTCAATAATTTTTGGGAGGATTTTTTGCCTAAAAAATTGGAAATGTTTATGAAATGCACAAATGTTGAACACAGTTTATACACGATAAAATTATAAACTAACCTTGTGTATAAAAGAAGCAGGAGCACCAGAGGGAATAAAACTTTTACAAATGGGAAGGGAAAAAATCCTAAGATGCATAAAATTAACAATTGAAAAACTTGAATCAGTGTGAACTGATGAATTTTTCTCTGAGGAACTTTTCTAATGTAATGATTAGGAGGATAGGAAAGCTGTTCAGTGAAGAAAAGGAGCACTCTCTCAAAAAGTTGATTTCCTCCTAAGGCAGTGATTCCCATGTACAAATACAGTCCATCAAAAACGCTGGGGAGAATGTAGGACAAGGGGTAAGGTAACAATAGGAGGGAGAGTCCCATTAGAATGTGAGATAATATTGTCGTCAATCTGGTTTCACGAACTCGTACAACGCTGCAAAATTTTAAATGCAGTATAATATTTAGGGCTAAAATATTTCAGGTACCGGGAACGTTGAAGAATATTTATAAAACTTACGTTGGTTTAACCTGTCCATGTTCCACTCTGTCCTCGATATCAGCAAGGCACTTGACATGCATTGGAGCATGGGGCAAAGCGACATGAAGCCAAGGTAGTGCGAACAATGAGCTGACAAGATTAATTAAGGCAACCACGACCAAGTCCCAGTTGTAAGATGCACCTTTTTTTAATCTAGAAACGTACAAAAAAGCATTGACAGATTAAAACATGACATGAACGAGCATTTTAGGAATTAATTATGGAGTCACAGCCATACTTGTTTGAAGGGTTATTCACTATTGCAGATCCAATATTTTGATCCATAAATATGAGAACTGCTAAACAAAAGCCTAAAGCTCCGGAAAGAAGGATGATTTCCCATTCTAGTTCATGGACAGGGGCTAGTTTGAACAGAGGTTTGGATGCGTCGTATTCAAACCTCCGAGCTAATAATAATAAAAAACATTAGCTTTCAAATGCCAAGACAAAACGACCATGAGTTTGGCATTGCATACCTGGTACAGCTTGAAACAGAAATGATCCTATGAAGCTAAATAAAACCACTGCAATAGGTAACGAGTAGTCAGACAATATCTCTCGTTTCCCTCTTTGCAGAAATGGGCTGGATAAAAATCATGGAGGATTATTTACTACAGATCAATAAACACATCTCAAGGAACAAAACTTTTAACTCACGTATTCTTAAAGTTGTACAAAGTAAATCCAACCCAATACGTTCCAAACATTAAAAGCAGATAAAGTAGACTTGAATCGCGATGACATTCTCTTTGTCCAGGAGTAAAGTGATAAGTTGATTTGTTGTCATTCCCGTTTAGAACTAGGGTTATGTTCTGCTCGGAAAAGCACTGATCTGAGTCGTAGTTTGCCTGGAATTCTTTACAAAACAAGTAATATATTTAAAAAGTTTCGTGTTTCAAATTCATGTCATGATTCATGATCAACGCTTACCGTGAACAGTGTCTTTAACGGCGTACACAATGAACGCAATAGATATGAAGAGTGCAAATATTTCCTCGGTAGACCTCGTGCAGTATTTCATGACAAACGAGAGGTTGAACAGGGCGCTCAGAAACAGGAAAAAACTTGTCCAAATCCCAACGCAGCAGTAAAATGCTTCAAATTGGTCCACAATGTCGAAAAACTCAGAGAGTGAGAAAATTACTAAATTAAAACAGGAGATTTAAATTTCCGAAAGCATTCCGTGATAATTAGCAAGGTCGTGTCAAATCTGGACTTACTGTAAACGAATAAGCTGAGGGGAGCAGTAGTCAGCAAGATACTTAAATGCTGTCCCCCAACAAAGGCAAATATGAGTTGCCCAACAGTTTGCGAAAAAATCCCTTTCCGAACATCTATTTATAAGTCATTCTTTAAATAGGGCACCTACTCTTAATTTTCATCTAAAAAATAATAACCATTTTACCCATCCTTCCACGCGTCGTATGACTATTTAAGGTTGCAAAAGCAATCGTTGGAAGCAAGCACGCAAAATATAAGAAAACCGAGGTTGAAATTGTCTTTTGAATTGCTCTTGCATCCGAAACTCCGTCAGTATAATCGGAGATATAATGAGGAAGCCTTCGTTTTAGATCAGAAATGATTCCAGCACCAATTTTGCAGCACTTATTGCTGTCATTGTCTTCTGCTTTTTCCTCCTCCTGACGATGATTAATAATTTGTAAAATTATATTCTCATGAATTCATTATATGATTAATTTCCACATCTCACCTCGATTTGAAACTGAGAGTCAGCATTTGTTTCTGCTACATCATCCTTGTCATTGCTATCTTGGGGTTGTGGCTGCTCAGAAAGATTTCCTATTCTACCAGCCCATTCCGACAAAGCCATCTTGAAATCTTCTTCAGATGGCTGGAGTAATAACGAATTTCGTAGGTTTGGGTCACTGAAAAGAGTAGCGAATGTTCGGCTAGTTTCTAGTGCGGATTTGGTTTCTTTCTGCAAAGATGGGAAGAAGATGAATTGATTTTAATATAGAATAGCAATCAATTGCTTTATTAAGTCCAAACACCATGCAGGTATGTTCTAAGGGCCTGGATTCAAGAATGCCGAAACGCATACATTTACTCAACAGACTTTTCCATTCCTAATCTCAATTCTTATTAAATGGGTCTCATTGATACTATTTCACAAGCCATTTCAAGCATTATCCTTGAAATGAGTGTCTCGAGTTAAATGAAGAATACATGCATAATCCTAAAATGCATCCACCTGAAAAAAGTCTCGTATTCGGTCTGCGGGTTTATTCTCATTTTTAGTCGTATTACTTCAAGTACGCATCCTATTTGAGAAGCATAGGTATCATAGTATATTATTTTCTGAAGTTTCCCTTCTTATGCAAACTTCGGTGAAGGACAACATTTTTGCTTGTGTTGTGTGTGTAAAAATTAACAATAATGCCTTTAAGTTGAGCATTACTTACACTCTTACTGGGACAAAGTACCAAAATAAAGAACCGAACTTCCTGACAAGTCTCCCCAAAGTTGGTTGGTTGTCTCATACGGACTATCGCTACATACCTTTTCTTGACTTGTGCGATATCGCAACTAAATAATAATAAAGAATTGGAACTAAGTACATACTTGACACACTGACACCTTAATAATTCTGATTAAATATAAAAGGCTAAGTACACACAAAGATAAATGATCTTACAATGCACAGAGCCATGATGGGTCATAATCTGGAAACTCTGAATCTCGCCTCACAAATCCCTGGAGAGTTCTGGCGAACATTTGTCCTAGAAAATTTGACGCATATTGCTAACTTAAGTGTGAAAACGAAATGAGAAAAAACTTTTAGGATAGAGTTGAATACCATCTTTATCCGTAAATAGTTCTTCCACAACCTCATCATAAAAATGTTCATTTCCATGAATCGTATTTCTGACTTGTTCTAAAACCTCGCGAATAAGGTCTCGGAGTGCACCATTCTTCGGACTTAAAATGATCACTGCATCTTCAAGTAAGTTCTCTACATCACGCATTCCCCTCACCTCGATTCCAAAGTTTTTCATTGATGAGGTCTGATTTTTACGATACACAAGGGAAGTTTCGCTTCCATCGTCTAAAACGAAATGAACGTTGAACGTAGTTAGACAGAGTCAATAAATTATCATTCCTTCAGTTTTCATACCTTGAACAATTGCCCATCGATCATTTTCAACCACCCTCCACTTAAACGTAGGCTCGATTGGAGGTGGCGGTCTAAATATGGATGATCTTCGTCTCCCTTCAGACTTCCTCCTGAGAAAATCTATTTGTGCTTGCGGACTGCTACTACTTCCACCAGGGGGGATGTCACTGGCTCGCCGATGGATTTCATTTATGGAAACAGATAACTGATCCTTTGGCGGTCGGGGCATTTCACTTGCTCGCCTGTTCATTTTGATCACTGAACTGCTCCTACGTTCCTGATTGATAACTTCGCCTAAGAACATTTCGAATAACTGCGCCCAACAAAAAATTGCGATAACGTGCTCAACTAATATACTTGAGCATAAGTTCAAAGTTCAAAATACTATTTTGTTTATAAATATTATGATTATGACTGGCAAGTTTGAATTTTTTTGCAATAAAATGTACCCAAATATTCCACAAATAAAGCTTACTTAAGTACTATACGGACTGAGTTCATAAAGAACACCGAATGGCCAAATGACGACTGTTATTTGATTTGCATGATGAGTATGAACAGTAAGTATTTGTCCTACGACTCATTTGGAGTGATATAATGTTAAAAAGCCGTTGTACCTGCAGAAACTTAGGGTGAACATATTTTTGCTATTGGCTGCTAATAATCCTGTGAAACAGTGAGCAAAGCAAATGCGGAATCATAGTTGCTGGTATATGTGCTAATTATTCTGAAATAAGTAAATTAGAAAGTATGATTAGTTTTTAGAAAGGTTTGCAAAAGCATTCCAGTACTTCTAAAATGCGTATTCGTTTCGAGCGACACTATTAAGAATGTCTCCTAGTCATATTGTAATTTTAATTTGGCAATAATACCGACTAAGTCTTTGCTCAACATTTTTAGCGTGTAAACTTGAACTGCAGATAAATTACGAGAAACGAGGTGACAATTAATTTACTTTTTAGGCTAAAGTAAATCTACTATACTTATCATATCATTTCTTTCCTCTTATCATTATTCTCTTATTATTTGGTAGTCTCGTAATTTGCATATGAATTTATTTATCATCAACGACTAAACTGATCAAACCTTTATAACCTTTAACTCTTTGCCTGCAATAAATTTGCGACGTTGGAGGCATTCATTTAGTATCTAACAGCATACTAACCCAATTGATTCAAGAATGTACAGATTATTATAGTCGCAACAGTCTCATGTTAGCCCAATAAGAATAGTTGGTCATCATTAATCATTCCTCAAGTAAGCTATTTAGCATCTTCTCCACCACTTTGACCAGTGTGACTAATGTTGATCGAATCCACTTTTATTCCGTATTCTCTTTGCATTTGTATACAACAATATTTTCCACGCAGGAAGTCAGCATTTACTACAAATAAACCACTCTTTCTTTGCTTACTCATTCATAAAGATAACAGAACAAAAGAATGCACAGAGAAGTTGTAAAAACTTGATAAAAATGTTATAATTTCTTTACATGCCATGAAATACTTACATTTGGTTTTAAATCAAACTACATAAGCGCTATGAAGAATATGAGGCTTTTTGGTCCTTACTTTACAACACTTCTTCTCTTCTCCGACTTCTTGTGGGTAATAAGATCTCGTCAATTTGTGGTTTGGTTTTTGCTTGAGGTTTTTAATGCATTAGATTTTTAAGCCATGTCATTCCAAAAAGAAGTCAATATAATTACTTATGCGAAACATTTTTTTTGCAACAGCGAGATTTCTTCTTAAAATCATAGGCTCATTTAATTATTCTATTGAAACTATTCTAGTCCAATTGATTTTTTACGCAAATGATATTTATTTTAATCGTTATCCATGCAAAATGGAATACTCACGTTCCCCTTCTCACACTACCTTCCTAATTGGGTTGTTATTATGCTTTCTTATAATCTCGGTGGGATCATCCACCAGCACGGAAGGTTCTGAGCAAGTTTTGGATACGTCTTATCCTATCGTAATTGGGGAGAGTCAAGATGATGACTTTACTCAGCCATACTCGAAATCCTACTTTGGATACACTGTCGCTCTCAGCAAGGGTAAACCCTATTCAGACAGAACGACTGACGATCCTGATGGATGGCAAGTGATAATTGATAACATTTAAGGTGAATTGCTCAATTGACACTAAATTAATTGGCATATTGCTTCTATAGGATATTCATCGGAGCTCCAAAATCGAATGCAACCTCACTCATGTATAGTTCAGTTCCACCAGTGGAACCTGGGGTAATATGGAGATGCAGTTTGGGACGAAAATCGGATACAGGCACCGATGTAGTACATTTATTTTATCTAGCAACACTAGGTCCGGGCTAAATATTACAAAAATATATAATAGGTTAAATTATATTCCTAGAAAGATACCTGCGAAATGATGAATATCGATCCAGCAAATTCAGATCTTCAGCGGCCTGAAGCTCCTAAAATCGAAAGTCATAGTGGGGCATGGATTGGTGCATCAATGGAAATGAATTACGGTTATAATTTTCTTGCATTCTATTTCTTTAACAGTTATTTAGAATGCAAATTTTTTTGTAGACGTACATATGTCCGATGCTTAATGAAATCGTCGTTTAGCTTTCACCACAAAATTTCACATTATCGTATTTCTAATAACTGAACAGGTCGTTTTCTCACATGTGGCATGCGCTGGCATAGAGGGAAAAAATTTTATAACGGCATTTGCTATTGGTTTTCGAAGACAAAAGTCAGGTCAAATGTTTTGAGCAATCTTGTCAATACGGGAAAATATGACCAGCGCCTCACCACATTCTTTCGAGCTAATCTCGCCGAAGACAGACATTTCTACTTCAATAATTCAAAAAATGAAGAAACCTATGGCCATGAGTGGCAATTAGGACAGAGCGGAATATCACTTCATTTATTCAAAAACAAATTGTCGGATGAATTGCCAAATCTTTTAATCGGAGCTCCTGGGGTGAGAGAATGGACTGGAGCTGTAGTTCTTTACACAAACCCCACCACTCCAACACTTGAAATGGCAAGGCCTAATAGAGATACCAATGACCCAACATTCAGTTCATTCCTCGTATTAAATCGGGCCCCCGTCCCCACGGAGCGGAGAAAGAGAAGCTTTTGGAATGAATATTTTGGGTATGCTGTGTCGGCTGGTAGATATTTAGACAAGGATAAAATTCTTTATTCATCCGGGGCTCCCAGAGCTCATCACAGTGGAGAAGTGGTCATTTTTGACTCCCCGCCTTATAACGGGCCTCATAATAACAACACCTACAAAAGGGACATTGAACCCATTTTGGTTATAGAAGCACCCATCAATTCATTTGCTTCGTATTTTGGCTCTGTTCTGCATTCCGTGGATTTGGATGGCGATGGTTTGGATGAGTTAGTAGTGGGAGCGCCTCTCTACACCTTTTCAATTACTGGAGGAGTAAAGAAGGGGAATAAGGATGTCAGAGAAGTTACGGACGAAGGACAAAGAAAATCCGAGAAAATTAAAAGGGAAAATCCAACCAGTGAGGAACTGGGGGATGAAGGGTGTGTGTTCCTTTACCGATTTAATTCTTCCATGAAAAATCTATCGCAAATTCAGCCATTCCAGTTTTTAGTGGGATCAAAAACATCACAGTCTCGATTTGGATCTGCAATTTCTTCCATCACATTTAATCTAGACGATGGAACGCGACAACAATGTATGTTAGACATAACAATTTGAATTTAAATTAACAGATTCATTTGAACATTAAATATCGAATGGGAATCAGATTTGGTGGTTGGTGCACCATACGAGCCGCTAGAAGAACACACCACAGCCACAGGTGCCATTTACATTTACTTGTTTAACAAAACCTTGGGAAAGTTTCCGAAATTTATTCAAAGAATAACGGCATCAAGTATTGATCATAGTCTTAATGGGTTTGGAATTTCGTTGAGCATTCCAAAAGATATTGACGACAATCTAACACCGGGTACGACATAGTATCTATAAAATGATTAAGTAATTTTAAAAATCTTGAGCAATCTAATCTATTCTATTTATGTATTTCAGATCTGGCAATCGGTTCGTTCAAAAGCGGTGCTGCCGTTGTGCTGCGAACGAGGCCAAAAATTGAACTGAGGGGTTGGATAAACTTTAAATCACTCGAGAATGGCGAGAATAATGAAATTATTAATCAAACGAGGAGGGGTGTTCCCAAAATCTCTCTTATTTCCTGCTTCAGTGTTAGAGAAAAATTTGGACTTGTCAGTAATACGCTGAAAATTTGGGTCAAAGTGAAATTCTCAGATTCGACAATACATTTTGATGAGGCCTTGGTGAATCGGAGGCCGGAGAATTTAAGGAACGAGATCATTTATATGAAAACTGTGAATCCGCACACCAAGCAGAGCTGTGAGGCTTTAACTGTCGTAGCGGATCACCCTGTACGAAATTTAACAAATGGAAAGCAAATATAAAGCAATGTTAAAGTATTTAATGATTATTTTGGTAGTTGGGAATTGGTATGGACGATTCGGATGAACTAAAAGAAATTGAACATCCACTCCGGTTTCTTCAAGTAGTAAAGTACAATGAAACGCTGGATATACCATTAACTCCACGAAAGTTTTATGCACATGGCACATCAGGGCCTTTAAATGGTATGTAATATAAGTATGATGTATTTTTTTCTGTGTAGTTAATTAATATATTCGATGACTTCAAAATAATTTTCTTGAAGCTTCTTCATTGTTCGGCTCACGCAAGCCGTCACCGCAGATCTCTAAAGTTGGCGCTGAACTTGCAATCTCTCCAAATGACTGTCGTGACCGTGTCTGCCGACCTGCAATAACGTTTTCATGGACATTTCTTAATGAAAAGAACGAAACGATTGCTAACTTTGTGCTGGGCTCTGCAAAGGTCGTTATCATGCGATTGGAAATTTCGAATCAGAACGAAACCGCTGCAGGGCCAACACTCATTCTAGAATGGAATATGAACGAAATTAAGGAAAGCGAATACGGGGGAACCAGGTGGCTCAATAAAACGTGTGAAACTATTACTGACAGTGAAAAAAATGCGTTTAAATGCGGCCTGGGAAAATACATGAAGAAAGGACGAAGTGTAATACGAGTTTAATTATTTCTTGATCGAATGAGTCTTTCTTCTGTGAATATATTGAATAACTTTTAATGAAGTTTGTTTTTAAATCAGAGGATAATTGATGTGCGGTTAAACATGGACGAAGTCTTTGTCAGTGAACCAAAAAATCTGGACTTGGTTGTGACTGGAAAGGTGACTTTTCAAGACAAGCATATCGACCCAACAACGGGAAAGGGCAAGCTTCCCATTTACGTCCCATCTACAATGGTTGTTCTGATGGGGTCACGTGAGAATGATTCTACTCTAAGAACTCCATTAAATTATAATGTACGTACTCTCACAATCAAGTTTCAAGCTTATTTGGCATTTGGATTGGAGTAATTTGAACTACCGATTCGCATAACATAAAAGTAATTGAAACTAATAAAAATTTCTCACCCTTCAGATTTTTAAAATCAACCATCGATTCTTGAACGTTGGGAGGAACAAGCCGAAAAATACCTCCATGTTGTATTCGTCATTTCGCCAACGGTTCACGGTAAAAAAAATCATGTTTTTGCACGACACCCACTTTAAATTACTAAAAATATAATCTAAAACAACTATTTCAAACTATAGATCCAAGTTCAAGGAGCATCAGTGAGTAGAGCGACAACTGTTTTTAAGATTCCGGTATTTGACCATTCAGATTCCGAACAGCTTCTTTTTGTTAGAGAGCCACAGATAAATCAGGTAAATGTCAATTTTAAATCCAAACGTTAGTTTTCGATATTATCCGATCTAATTTTAATGATTGGATTCGGTAGGAATTGATTCAGTGTGAATTGGTTTCTCAAAAGTCTGGCTTCCACTCCATCGAACTTACTCAGAATGATGACCTTTCGTTGGAAGCGACTGGCAAAACCGTAAACTTTGAACTGGATTTGGACATGAATGATCACCAAACCAGCTTTGGGCATGCTGTGGATAAGTACCTCATACTAAATCCGAATCTGAGACGAAAACGGGAAATTTTAAATGACACAAAAGAAGTGTCAAGCGATATAGAAATTGCTATTGATATGAAACCTGTCAATCAAATCACAAAAGAGAAAAAACTTTTCCCACCCGAAAACGTACTCAAGCTGAAGTGTGAATCTGAGGGGAATTGCTTGGAAGTGAAATGCACCATAACGAACTTGAGAGCGAACACCCCAGCTCATATTCCATTCGAAATTTATCCGGTTAAAGACGCCATAGGTAAGACAAGATAAGCCCTTTCCTAAAAGTTTTTGAAAATCAGTTAGTGTTTGAATAACAGACAAAGTGCTAAAGGCGACAAAGAAAACGTCGTTATTCATCGAGTCCACCGGCTACGCCCAAATATTCAAGGACGGTGGCCGTCACGAGGATAATGACGTTGCTCAAACAATTATCATGCAAATTGCCGTGAAGGAAGTGGAGTTTTGGGTTTATGTCGCTGCTGGAACGGGTGGTCTCATTCTATTAATTCTGATTATCATTGGATTATATAAGGTAGACTGAATCAAGTCAACTATTTAGACAGGAAATTGCAAGTGCAATTCTGACTCATCTCCAATTTTTTTCTTTTAGTGTGGCTTTTTTAAGCGTGAAAAGCGACAGCAATTGAATCAAATGAAGGCAGAACATCACCGGAAGAGCATGGCCGCAATGAGAGCCAGTATGATGATGCAATCACATCAAAGAGGAGGAAGTATGATTGGTCCTGTGGAAGATTTCGAAAGCCTAGAGAACTTGACAGAAGCGGAGCATCTTAGTAATCCATCAGAAGAACCTGATGAAAAGGAGTTCAGACATAGTGTCACAGTTAAATTTTGAAATGTCGGCTTTAATTATTTGAGTTGAATAAAATATTTTTTTCCTAAGACACGACCCTATTTGCATAATTTTATTTTCTATTTAAAAGTATCCAGTGGTATCATATCATATCATACGCACGTGTCTCCCTTAAAAAATGTGATTCACTTTACGTTCTATTTGCGAAATGGTAACTGCAACTAGTTCAATATTTAATTAGGTCACTTTTGAATCCTGAAAATTTCCAACGGATTTATAATGCTTGCGTACTGAAGTTTAATTAAAATTCCTTTTTCTAACTTCCGGTTCAAGCACTTACCTAGATCAACTCACCCCAAGTGACTTTAATAAAATGAATATCACTTTTATCTTTCTTTGGGGTTCCTTTGTCATCGTCATTCGTCGCTGGTTTTTGTCTTTGTCACGCTATTTTTGCTTTAAAAAATGCTAGGCATGCTTTGTTAGTTTTACATTTTATAAAATGCCACCACCTCCCAAGTATTACCTACCTCCTAAACTATATTATACTTAATGGTCAACATATATAGACTTCTACAGCGCGTGAGGTTAGATTTATTCTTAAGCGTTACAATTCGCAGCAGAGGTCATGAAAGATAACATGAACATGCAAAAGGTTTGCTTTTCAGAACCCTAATTTGAGGTAAAACGGAAGGATGGATTTTTTAAGTCGCTCAAGAATGATGTCTTCATGTATTAAGTTAACTAGTGAAACATTTTTTGAGCACAGATAAGCCGAAAAAATTTATCTATTTGTGACAGGAATACTGTAACAAAACATATGTCACATCATACTGCTGTCGTATATATGGTCTTCTTGCTTCTTTAACACCTTCAAAGGCAGAAAACCGTGACATGTCTAAAATTATTTTGCATTTGGAAGAGAAAAACTTATATAAAATGGTTTTCAACCTCTGTAACATGTAATCATTTCGATTTCCCTTTTGTTCAAATAAAGATCAAGCTCTCTCAAAGTCTTTCGGCAGTCGAACTAATTACATTTCTATTCTAAATGTAAATTTTCAAATTTCTAGACAAAATGGCAGTGCTTCACAGATCGAATATGAAAGTACAATTAATTCTCCTAGTCATTTTCCTCGTGTCAGTTTTCACAAGTTTTTGTGACGGTGCTCCGGAGCCCAAACCGAAAAATTATCTGTTTGAAGGTGACACAGGAGAAGTGACCACCCAACAAAGTGTCTCTGAATCCGTGACAACGTTTCCCGAATACGTTCTGATTGATAATGAACTTGGTGATGGTGGTGGAGAGGATTTTGTTGCTCAGCCATCAGAAACATCCGAAAATATAATTGCGAGTGAGAGTCAAACGAGCAGCAACAGTGCCAGCAAAAATTCTATCGATGTTACAGGATCCGGGGGGAAGGGGTCCAGTGCGCAAATGAATTTATTATTACTCCAACAGCTGCAGGAGCAGTTGAGGCGTCAACAGCAAATTCAACAGTTGACCATGCAAACACAGCAGCAATTACAGGTGCAGCAGCCCCAGACACAACAGCAACCGCAATTCAGTTTGGATGCCTTTGTCAAGTCTGTGGTCAAGATGATTCACATGGCGAAGACGAAGATTGACCAAGGAGCAAAAACGTTCCGGGATATTTTACAGTTATTTGATAGAAAAAAGTATATTAATATTAGTCCACAAGCACAAGCTTCAGAGAATAGTATTGTTGTAGCGTAATAGTAATTGTTAACATTTTATCTGTGTTGACTAGTTAATAAAAACACTTTGTAAAGGGAAGTAGATATTTTTCGGGGTAAAGGAAGACAAGACCTTTTGTTTTTTGATTGTGAGCTTACGTTGACTTTAAACTGCCAAATAAAAAAGTTCAGTAACGTTAATTAAGTGTAGTAGTTGTGTTGATTAAAATGTAATTTTTTATTCTTCTTTAGAATTCTGTAAAAAATTATTAAAAAGACATACAAAATGAGAATAAAAATGAGAAACATAAATGTGGGTTTGACTTTAAGCTTTTAAGCTAATTTAAAAGTTATGATTAAACATGGCCAAATATTGTAAAGTGGGGACTGGCATCAAAAAGTAATCCTGTATATGTCAGGTACATAATTGCATTGGAAACGATGCCTGGGCTGATGCATGGGAGAAATTCGTTTGACTCAACCTCCCCACCCCCATCCACCGCCGCCTCCTCCACCTTTTTCAACAGAACATATCATTAAACCGGAATTCATCAGTAAAAAATTAAATTTAAGTAAAAAATTATACCTCCTCGGCCGCCTCCTCCCTTTAATACAAAAAACCACGTTTAGCCATCAAAGTCTTTTTTTAGACGAAATTTGGAATGTAGTTTTCATTACCTCCGCCGTATCCACCGCCCCCTCCTTTTCTTCCGCCACCGCCACCACCTCCATAACCTCCTCCACCTTAAGTGAAAACATAATTACAATTATTAAAACTTTAAAGAAGGTAGGATGTAGGCGTAGTTTCAATTGCATCGTTGAAAATTGTTTAGGATTTCAGACGTTTCCAGTTCTGATATTTAAACATACAGAGCATGTACGCTTGGCAATTTAAGAGTTTACCCATCCTTTCCATTCGGTTATTTTTTTTGGAAATATTTGCATTGTGTTACGAAAACAATGAGCAAAATAATCTCAATGCTAACTGAAAACGCTCTAACTACATAAAACTACATGGTTTATGGAATGCATCGAGAATATGGGGCAAACCTCCTTTTCCACCTCCTCCATGGCCACCACCTCCACCTCCTTTCCCTCTTCCTCCGCCACCTGTGTTTAACAGAAGATTAGGTTAGTTGTGAGAATCGTATACTCAAGGATAAACTATCTTAACGTTTTTTAAGAGCTTACCGCCCCCATATCCACCACCACCACCGCCTTTACCACCTCCAAATCCCCCCGACGGGGCTCCATAGCTTTGCGAAGGCGCGCCGTAGCCTCCCCCGCCACCTCCCCCTCCTTTACCTCCTGCCTCAACCAAGTTGAGACAGATTACCCCGAGGGTGACACAGAACAAGATAAGCGTCTACGAAAATTAATTTCGCACCGATTAGAAATTTTTGTCAGTAGTTTGACTACAAATGGGCAATAGAAATTGACTTACAAGTTTCCTCATTTTTCGATTTTCTTGTAAAAAAATCAAAAGAAATCTGTTTTTAGTGCGACGACTGCTGTGCCGCCGGTGAATTGACTGACTTTTCCCTCATCTCAGCACCGCTTATATATCGTTCCAAATCTCCATTTGGACAAGACAACCATTACAGCATAGCAAGTTTGTTAATACCCTATTCAATGCGATATTTAAAAATGTGTGTACTTCAAAAAATGATTGTGAGAACGAAATTGCCTTTGAAAAAGGTCTCATGGACCTTCTTGAAATGTTTTTGTCTTGTCTCTTTCCATCATTCATCCTTGCCAATTTTTTTCCTAGTTTACCAAAAAAAGTCACACAAATTCAGCAAAAACTTTAAAAAACCCCTTCCATCCTATACATCCACAGATTTTAAGGAATGATACGAATGACTTAAACCATTGTCACCAGCACACCACTGCCATTTCATTATTAATTTGTGAATGCAATGCGCTGCAATTTATTTTTTAAAATTACAAACCAGCGTGTAATCTTCTTTAAGGATATTTTGCGAATCATTCCGCAATGAGTCATGAAGTTCCCAACAATTGCATTGCCATCTTGTTTGCTATTTCCTATTTTATCTTTGCTGAGCTCCTGTTTGGCCATTAAAGCACACTTCAATTCAAATAATCACATTCAAGGACCGTTTCTTTTTTTACATCATCATCCTAGTCCTCAGTCCTCTTGAAACTTGATCTGATCCTAAGCAGAATTGTACGAAAGCAAGGGACAATGTCATTTTCTCAAATAATGACCACCTACGAATTTTGTAATACTGCTTGAATGGTTGTCATAAAAATGCAATCCTTGCATTTCGTAAACTCTCACTAGTGCACTGTAATTTGCGCGGGATGGTGGAAGTTCCGACATTTTGTACACTTAAACTAATTACCCTTGTTTCATTGCATTGAATAAACAATGGAACATGATCATTTGATTAAATTGGCGTTGTTAACTTTACGACTGGTAGCTGGTGCCTTTTTTAAATTCACGATTGTGAATCAAGTTTGAAATTTCACAAAACTAAATTGCAGTGCAGTTTATTCAAGGGAAGCTCAGGCTTGCGTAAGCATCAAGTAAGTACGCATTCGGATACTTTGAGAACGGAAGCTCATTTCAAACGTCATTTAATCTCATCTATTGCATTGGAATTGTGTAAGTATAAAAAACTTTCCATTAAGCTCAGCTCCATTCTAATTAAGCGTAACAACGATTTGCACTTGAACATGGCCTTTTTATTCAAGCAGAAAAGTGACAAGAAAAAAAATATTGCTTGAAGACAGACATTGAGTATTACCCGTCATATCTCTACTTCTACAAGTGTTTGTAGTTATGCTCATCAAAAATGAATTATGAAGCAGTACAGCTAACATTACAGCTTACCATCATCATCATAACTCACAATCACCCATTCATCCATGAAAATGGAAACGTTCTTGGAGCATGATTTATCGCATCTAAATGCACTTCAGAGGAACATGACACGACATGACTCACCAGCCAGACCACTATAACCGAAACTAATCTAATCTTACCGTTACACCCTAAATAAACCGTGTTCGCTTACTCATTGATCATTGATCTTGTACCTTAATTATTTTGAGTAGATGTTGGACAAGACACAAAAGCGGCGATTAGATTTTCTTTAGTCTTTAATCATTAGACCAAAGATAAAACTAAATACATTGTGATCTATGATCACTGTTTAATCAAAATTCGTCGTAGTCAAAGGACTATAAGTATAGTCGTTCATTTTTAGAGTAGATGGCATATTGTTGTATACAAACTGATAAAGTTGATTTTTTCACGCTTGTTTGTATTATACGCATTTTATAAAAGTACTTATGTACATCTAACTGCAACCGTGAATGCACAAAAAACATCATTTAACACTTTTGCATTATTCATTCATTATTGGATTCGACTCGCTTCAGAAAAAAACAAATCTGAAAGACACGACGTCGACATGCATGATGCACAGCAAGTGCCTATTCTTATCTGAATAAAACAGTTACACTTAAATGGACACCAATTTGTTGGTTAAAAAATAATTCTTTTTTTAATCACTGGCAAATGCATGACAAAGTCACTTCCGCAAGAAGACGACGACGATGATAATATGGCTTCTGGTAAGTACTGGTTTGGCTTGACAATGAGTACAAATGAGTTGAGTGAATTCGTCTGGAGGACAATAATAGCGGCTAATGAATGACAATGCAATATGAAAGATTGCTTATCAAAGTATTAACAAAAAAATGAAGATGTTCTTTGTTCTTTTACGGTGTAGATAAATGAGTGAGATTAGCGTCATTATTAGAAATAAATAAAGAACACTTCTGGCTTAAACCTCTTTTTAATTTCATTCTTCCGTCAATCCATTCATTCGCGAAAATTTGATGAAAACGTAAGTTCCAATTTCTTAACGTTTACAAGTTATTTGATTAGTTTTAGAAGAGTTATCGAAACTGCCTTCGTATCTAAAAATTATTTTCAAGTCAAAAATCAATAAATTCATTCACATGTCAATTGGGCATCTAGGCACCTGCTTCCACCCTCCACCATTCACTTTTTTCTGATCTGACAAGGGCTCATAGGTTAATCATATTGCCACGCTAATAAAAATGATCATGTCACGACAAAATAGTCCTGACGCATCACAATTAAATTGCACGTTAAAATTTTCTGACAATAAAAGAGAATGAGACATTGACTGTTTGTGAATGAAGTGACTAGACAATACATGCAGATCATTGAATTTACAAGAGTAAATTTCGAAATCATTGTGACCTTTCACAAATTCTGGTGGTGGAATCACGAAACAAACTAGTGCAAACCTGTTACCCATGTCGTTTTTTGTCTTGGATCCCTACCACGAACCGGTTTCCATTTCTTAAACATACCCATGCACTGACGTGAGCTAAAGTAAACAACATTTTGGAAAAAAAGAATTGCTTCCCGATTTCACACACGAACTTCCATTGTGTCTATCTTTGAATTAATGACAGAAATAATTGATTCTGAAATGCCTATTTAAAGACAAAAAACATAAACTTAATGAGGGGCCACGTGTGCAGTACCGTGCCATATCGACTCATGTCGTCCACTCCAATTCACCAACCGAGCATTTTATTGCATTTTTTTTCATTGACTATTTTATTTTTATACAGTTCAGGGTTCCTTTCTCAACAATTCACAAAGAAAGAGGCAATCTTTCTCATAAAGATCTTTGTGGAATGGCTTATTGTGTCGCCAGACTTTGCGCCATTAGGTTGGCTAGGCTCTGTTCGACTGACACTGACTGCGTCAACGAAATAAAAATATTTTTAAAAAACCAAAATGAAGGGCTGTGCCAGTATTTGGATATTTTTTACGGTTTTGGTGGCGGTAAAGTCAGAATTGGATTGCAAAGTCCCCAAAA
The DNA here is from genome assembly GCA_027743895.1 of Seira musarum. Taxonomy (NCBI): domain Eukaryota; kingdom Metazoa; phylum Arthropoda; class Collembola; order Entomobryomorpha; family Entomobryidae; genus Seira; species Seira musarum. Next base: position 23,392 of record JAHZMX010005636.1, read on the forward strand.
AGACGGTTTCTTTTGAATGGGTGGGTAAGCTGAGTAATAAGTACAACATTAAAATTCATTTAAAAAAATACTGCTATTTAATCAAATGATGAAAATAATTTTAGCAATCAAAGGACGCAAAGGATGGAGGCTATTTCACTCCTCTGGCGATGCGAAATGATACAAACGTCGTGAAGGAGATGCTAGACGGATCCAGCTTGAACCCTGATCAAGACCTCAAGAAAATTTGTGTGCGGGTGCAATTCGCAAAGGAGGGAAAGGAAGTTTCATTTGTGGGGTACAACAATACCACTTCCCGTTTTAAATGCAACAAGATGGGAGACGCATACGACTGTCAAAATGAGAATGGAAAAGACGGTATTTAAATTAATCGATAATTGTTCCTTTTTTAAGAAGTGTCAAAAATTAATAGACCCGTAATATTCTCTAGACTTTAATCACAAAATGTACGTGACCTTAACGGATAAGAAGACATTTGCTTTTGTGATACGCTGCTGGAAGAATGGACTTCGTGGATGGTCTGTATTTTCAACAAGGAAGGAGCTCCATGAAGACTCACAATTTCATATTCTAGACCATGCAAAATCTCAAGGGTTTGAGACTGCACATGCACTTCCTTTAAGTTATCAGTTGTGTAACAAGTAGAAGCGATTGTATTTTAGAAAACACATATTTTTTAAAACAAATTAGTAAAATATGATATCAACACTGATTAATTTTGAAATAAGAAAGGGAAATAAAAATGATTTTATAGAATCAAAGTGATAAATTTAATAATTGTGATTCCTTTAATTCATTTTCGTAAATATTTGTATTGCAAAGGCAAAGGTAATAATTTTTCAACTACAAGTAAAATTTGAGTATGAATTAGAGATTTAGAGAGGAGTATAAGATATTTTTATTTCTTTTACTATTTTACTGTAAACAAGGAGAAGAGTCAACGTTTCAGTAGGAATGGTTTGTCTAGAATACTTCAAAATTGCTTCTCAACAAGTCCTTCATAATACTAAGGTATAACTAGAACGCTTGTTGTATCAGACACCCTAATTACAACATAAATATAAACCGTTCAACTGTCTAACTTTTATCGTGTAATCTTCCATGTTACCGATACAAAATGGTTTGTATAAATAAATAAATAACTGAACTTTCTAGCGTCATTGGAAAAGGATCAATGATGCTATTTCAAAATTAAATCCGCAAGCCACCATTTCTGGATATTCCATTTACTACAAGCCTGTGATAGGCAAGGACTTTTGTAATCCTACGCGAATGTTAGATACGGCTTAAACTTTAAATTAATTATTTCAGCTATGTTTGCAAAATTTTAAAACCTCCCAAGAATCATGCCGATAAATCTTATCACGAATAACCGGCCATTGGATACTGATTTCCCACAAAAAATAAATGGAATTATTCCTTACTACGCGATTCAATGATTGGTTTGACCAGAGTCTGGTATAAGTTATGCTAACTCTCCTTGTTTGTATTAACATATCTGAATTCCCTAAATTTGGGAAATTATGATTACATCAATTTCATAAATAACCAAAGTCAATTGCGCATTAGACAGTTGATTCCTAAAGGTACTTTTTTCCAATTTACTTTTGCTATCCAGATGCAATCACATTTGCATATTATTACAAAACAAAAAAAGTATGGCAAATGCTGCTTGAACCCAATCAAAGTCAAGTTCATTAAGCTTTGAAAATCCAGGATTTGCTGTGCGGGTTCATAAAAAACTAATGAAAATTGGCCCGAAGTTGTAAAGTACAGCAATCACAAAAATCTCTCATTTTTTACACGAAACATTTATAGTTCATGGACAAGAATAAGGATGAGTTTGAGTTGGGTGGAAATAATGATGTCGATGACGAAAATGTTTACTTTTTTGAAGAAGCCTCCAAATCTCTCCATAGGATTTTGTAACTGAACACAGAACAAAAGAATTGCCCAAAGTCAAAAATAAAAATTCTAAAACAAAACGAAACTTTACGAAATTTCCCCTTCATGTTCGTAGTCAAATACAAAAGCGGTATTTTTTCACCCAAAAATTTTCCTAGTCACGCATCCGCATATTACATCTCCTCTTCATGTTCTTAGGTTGTAAGACAACACTTTGGTCATCTCAACATTACACTTTGGTAATTTTCTTTTGGGAAATGCCCTGTGCGTAAAGAAGACAAGGAAAATTCTAAACTCTAATTAAATCATGTTGTCACAACAGTGAACAGAGTTGCAGATTTCTTCACCATTTCGACACTTCGACAGTCGGCTTAATTGCACTTTGCCTTGCGCCTATTAAAACTTTGCCGTACGTTGGTGTAGGTTAGCTAACCATGGGGGATTAAGTCGTTTCTTCATTGCACAAATTCTTTTTTGGTAGTTGTAAAGGTGCATAAAAATCATAATCTTGATGCGCCTTGTCTGATGATTTTGTTTCATTTCGTAAGAAACAAAATGTAAACTTACTTCCCCGTCATGTTACTCATAGGCATAAGCATGCGTAAACGAAGTGATCTACTTGGTCATGGGTGCACTATTTCATTGAAAGCCTTCGCTTGACGTTTATGATGATCTGTTAAAGTGCAACTAGCGTTTGATTGTGCCGGCCGACTCAATGGTAATAGTTAAAGGCCCAATTGATTACTTTTATCATTGATCACTTACATTGGTTCAGTTACGAACTTCAGATTCCATGCATCTTAATTTCATAATTTTTTTTAGCTTAAATAATGCGGTTGAAGTACAAAGTTAGTATAGTATAATTTAACATAGAGTTACAAAGAATAAGAAGTATGTACAAAATGAGATCTGCGAAGGTTAAAATTCAAAGTCATAGGCAATTGTCAAAAGTCAAATCTAATTTTAAGAATGAACTGAAAATCATTCTATCTTTTTGCTTTTAATGATATTCCAAAGACTGGAGAAATAAAATCAATACTATCAAAATTATGTATCTTGACCAAAAATTACAAACAGTATTGCAACTTAATCTCCTTGCATTGTCGTCACCCATCATCACATCTCAGATTGTAATAAAATTGTATTTTTTGCAAATATCCCTAGAAAAATGCAAACGCTGAAAAAAGCCCTCGCAAGCAGATATACCTTCTGTCTAATCCAAGTATATTCTGACAATGCCCTCATCACGGTTAGGCTTGTCGATTGTCAAATCTTGTTACTAGCCCATTTGAATGTTAAAGGTTGGCTTGGTCGTTCCATTTAAAAAAGCGTTTTCAGAAAAGCGATACATCCTTCACAAGTTCATTTGTATTTTGCACTTGCACTTGTCATAATAGCCATGATGATGATCGCCTTCACAATAAAAAAGAGGACTTTAACAATTACAAACGTTACAACAAGTCAGCTCAAGTTATTTTGTTTTGTTTTCGCTGTAAAAACGAAAGGGTTTACACTACTGGCAAGCTTATTATGACCACCCAACCATATTATATTAGCTCAGCCGAGCCAGAAGACTCACACGCGGAGTAGTCGTCATCATAAATATATTTTTGGGATTTTTAGGATTACGATTACTGCATCGCATATTATGATTATGATGATGCATTGCATCTTAGGATGTGGTAACAGCAATAAAGCCAAAAAAAATATTATATTTCTTTTTGGATGAGATGCTCCTAAGAAGACGTTACGTATTGAATACACATACTCCACATTCTGAAAAAAAGGATTAGGTCACAGGCCAGCCAGCTTCAGAACGATGATTATCATTAAAGATTAAATAACAATGCATACCTAACTAACGTTAGTGTACGTATGCACTTCTTCTTACCCTTGCGATATATGCAACGCCTAGCGAGCTATAGACCCCATTTTGGTCACTGGCAAAAGGGTGAAGTGTAAAAGCTTTTAATGGGATTCCTAACAGTTCGTTAGTCGTGTATCCAAAAATTATTAAAGGAATACATTTTTTTCGGCCTGTATAGCTCCATTCTACCATCTTTCTTTCGTCTTGTGTTCTGTGTCAGGGTTCGAGAGAGCACAAACTCTAAATGTCGACCTACCTATTCATTCTTTTTTGCATGTCACTCAGTCATCTCTCCAAATTCACTCATTCCATATTCCATTGTCCCAAACGGAGTTGAGCAGTTTTCTAGCGTTGGTTAGTTAATGTGTACGTAGTCAACTCACTCACGATGATGAGTGTTTTTGCATTGCACCTCATTCCATGGAAGTAAAAAAAGGATATTAGCGTAAAGCGTTTTAATAGTCATCTTTTCCTATTTCTGTACTATCATTTTACGGGAAAATTATTGTCATTGTTTCTCTCCTGAAAACATGAGATTTTTTGCGAACCAGAACCAGACTATCTATAGACTCATTATATTAGTCATTAAATCTAAAGCTCAAACCACGAACAAGACTTCAGGGTTATTACGGCGGCGGTTTAATAATATACTTTAAATATTTCTTGAAGCAACCGCGTACAGTATCTTTGCTTCCCTGTTTCGAAACCGAGAGTGCATACATTCAGTTTAAAGTTGGTCGTGTGGTGATTCTGGTGATGTGAGTTTTTTTTTGGCTGAAATATTACGTATGCTTGTGAAACGAAACGAAGTACAAAGACGAGCTAATGAGTAAGTTGTGGGGTGCGGGTACAAGCATTATCTGATCACGACTATCACCGAGAGAAGTCAAACGTAAATTCTAACGTCAGATTCAGTTCGGATCACATATCAGTTCTTCTTGTGTCGCTGGAGAATTAAATCGACTATAATTTGCTCGCAGAAGACAACTCTAACAATTGACAGAAGTAGTAGAGTTATAAAACATACCTTCGTGGATTTTCTGTATTTTTACATTTGCGCTTTAATTTTAAATTAGTTGACAGTGATTTAACTGTGTTGTGGTGTTTATATGGTTTTATGAATAACTTGAAATAAAAATGATCAGAATTTGATAAAAAAAACTATTGAAGAAAGTTGAAATAAATAAAGGAGCTCATTTTCCAATAATGAGTGATTCGATGAAGAAAGGGTAAATTAAAACATTTATTCGTATATTTCATTCCTTAATATAGAATTTGGGGCAAGTTGGAATGCAAATATAAATTTTATTTCTCGGTAGAACGGATAATCCCACCTACGTAGAGGATGATGGCCAGTATTCAAAAACTGGTTCCAACATCCTCCATCTCCCTCCCCCGGGACCAAAAAAGAGGAGGGACTTGGATAGGGACTTTGTCCAGATTGGCATGGCGCCTGATATTGACTCGTGCCGCAAAAACGCGGTGGTTGTACGAAATGCCTACAAGGGATACAGTACCAGACAAGGAAGCAATGTTGTGCTCAATAATTTCAACATGACTGTGAAGGAGGGGACCATGTAAGTGGAATCGATAAAAAATTATTCTCTTATTTTTTCGAATTAGTATTTTTAGCAAATGAAGTAGATTTAGCAAGCAACACGTCTTCGTCTTCCCCGTTCAGATAAAAAATGTAGTTTGCATAAACTTCAAACTGTTCGTCATTCGATTTGATTCATCGTGTTTAAAAAACAGACGGCTTGCTAAACAGGGGAAGTAAAAACGCCATTATTGCATTGTGCTTATAGTTGTGTAAAGATGGTTTTGACGATTATCGCATAAAAAACTGAATAAGATTATAGGACGACGATAAGACCTTGATTTTAGCACATTCTTCTCGCCTTTATTCCTCACTACTTTTAGCCCTAAGCGTGGTTTAACTTTAATTAGGAGTCCCATTACGACTATTTATTATTCTTTAGTGATTTTTTTATCAGCGAATCTCCACATCTTTAAAAGACATAAAAGAGGTTTAATACTTTTTTAATATGACTGTCAAATTTTCCGTCAACTCATTGTATTATTATTCCTGACTCATTCTTTGCGTGGCGTAGGTCTTTGTCTGGCCAGTCTCATGTCCTACATGATTTACGCTTGATTTAAAATAATGATTGGAAATAAAGAATTATTTGACTTGGTCAATAGGAAAAATTATAATCCCACTGATGAAAGGGTGGAAGATCATTTTCAATCGATACGAGTCAAAAGATCGCATGATGTATTTTTTGAGAATGCGTTCGGAACAGAACAATGAGATGTCGATGTTACGTAAAGTGAAAATGACCGACGGAATACTTAGGTACCTCATTCATTTAAGCATGAGTAATTTGAGGGTCAGGTTCACGCTAAAACTGCTAAAAGTCAACTCTTGCTTAGCAGCAGATGATATTTTGAAATTGAGCTAGACGGATTTTTTAATTATGCAAATCATTCAAGATGATCTTGATTGGCTGTCAATGTCATTACAGCTTAAATGCTATTTTTAAGACTGGACAAAGCTGTGATACATGATCAGTTTTGATCATGAATCATGGATGCCATCAAGAAAAAACCTTGTCTAAGAGCGTGTAAAGTGATCTGAGGTCGTTTTTCATTGTCTCAATAACTCGATTATTTAAAGCTGTATTAAAAAGAATCTGTGCAACAATACTCAACATTTTTCTGAAGCAGGATGTATTTAAATCTTGAATGATATGAACTGTTTGCTCATAAAATTAGAAGTTGATTTGCATATTCAAGGTCCTCGGGAAATATTTTATTGAAAAGTTTTGAATGTATGTACATGTACCTAATATGATTCTCTAATTCTATTTTGACAAACAGATACAGCTTGCTGGGAAGTAGCGGTTGTGGCAAGTAAGTCGATTACATCTAATTATTTCAGAGTCGGTGTAATTTAAAGTTTATTCTATGTAGTTGTAATTGGACATCACAATGAACTATGAAAATAATGAATGATTTTACACTATCGATTAAACTTTTCGAAAATCGCAACTAATCATAACATTTAACATTTTTTTTCAGAACGACCATTCTTTCATGCTGTGTAGGGGTAAAGGCTCTAGACAGTGGTCATATTTTGATTAATGGAGCGGAACCAGGAACAAGAGCGAGTGGAGTGCCCGGGAAGCATTGTGGTTACATGCCTCAGGTAATTAAAAATCAAATACTGATACATCGACTTTAATATGACGATGTATAGACACGTGAAGGTCACTGACAGTGTTATAAAAATACTGAAAACTATCTTGAAGTTCTTGAAAAAATAGCACTTCCAGTTCCTGGAGGAAGCGCGAATTTATTAATTAAAAGTTTATCTGACACTTCAATAAAATGAAGGTTGAAAATTATAAGCTGGCGAGACATGAAATGGATTTCTAAAATTTCATGTCAATCGACCAGTAGGGTTGTAGAGTAGATCAGTAGAAAAAACAATACGGGAATTTCCCTGAAAAAAAAAATCATTTTAATTGTTTATTGTTCCATTAAAAAGAATAGAATTGAGTATGAGACGGGGAATTTTCCCACCTTAGTTGACAACTTGCTAAATACATGCGCACTGCACCATACTCGCTATTTAAACAAATGCCCTTCAATGTTTTTAAAAGGATATTGCGTTGTACGGAGAATTTTCAATCCGCGAAGTTCTCCAGTACTATGGCCGTATGTACGGAATGAGCTCGAAAACGGTATCGAAAAATATGGACTTTTTAATTGCATTCCTGGCGCTCCCAAAACCCCATAGACGAATTGGTTCTTTGAGGTAAGCATCATTAAGGCCAATAATACATTGTTTTCCGTCTTAAAATTATTCTTAAATTTTCCAAATTGCTGTATTACATGAAAGGATTTGGATTATGCGAAGCAAAAAATAATGATAAAAATCATAATTTTTTCGTAGTCATTTCCTACATGTAAAACTATCTAGAAAAATATTCCATGAAATTAATAGTTTTGGTTTTCAACAATGTTTACCATATTCAAATGATAATTGATGATTGTTTAATTCATGTGCACACAGTGGTGGTCAAAAACGCCGAGTCAGCTTTGCCGTTGCCCTAATTCACAATCCAAAACTGTTGATATTAGACGAACCGGTATGTTAACATAAAATATTTCGAAATTTTAGAATTCGAATGTCCCTTCTGAACTTGACTCTGACCCTGAAGGATTGAATGCAGCCAGTAAAAATGATTGCGTTTGATTTAAAAAAAAAAACTTGTTTCTTTCGATCTCGATTAAGGCTATTAGTACTTTTACGTGTCCTTTGCAATTTAAAGGACAAATTGAATTGCCTTTGTAAGGCCCTACCTAACTCAACGTACATGGCATGATGCTGCTGCATTCAACTTGAATTACCCCTGATAAATGCGTTTTTTCCTATCCAATGAAAGAGATATATGAATGATGTATGGTTAATCTAACAGTGTTGATTGTTGTTTTTTACTCGTTTATCTAGACCGTTGGCGTTGATCCACTCCTCAGACAAAGGTCAGTGTCAGATACCATGTTTTCCTAATTTAAGCAAAACTTTGTGCTCAATCGCAAACTAAAGCTGCAGTCAATAAGGTTCACAAAGTATTTTTTCATCTCAATCTACAATAGTAAAAATTGCCAGAAATACGAAATCCATCAATAATTGTATTGTAAAAGCAAAAACGCCAATCCCATGGAGCATATATATATATATATATATATATATATATATATATATATATATATATATATA
>JAHZMX010005637.1:0-18138 GCA_027743895.1 Seira musarum
TCAATTCTTTTTCAAAATAGTCAAGCAATATATCAAAATGATTGCAATTAAACAATGGATTGATATATGCAATCAGTTTTTTAATTCGGGGCAAAATGAAATTTTTTACATTAGCGTAAATGGGAAAATCGGGTCAAACAACGGTGTGCCCTGACTTCGTATGTTACTTGATTGACGTGCTTCTCACACACAAATGATGCCTAGGGTGTGGCGCTTCTATTTATCTAATCAGATTTTTATTTTGAGGCATTTTGAAAAAAACCTACCGTCATCATCATGTCATCATTTGGGGCTTTTTCCTTCAATTATATCACAAAATATTTATGCAGCACATCAAAATGTTCGAAATTAAACAAGGAGTTGACATGTGCAATCGGTACATTAATCCGGGGCAATTTGATTTTTTATACATTAGCGTAAATGAGAAAATCGGGTCGAACAACGGTGTGCTCTGACCTCGTACGTTACTCGATTGACCTGCTTCATACATCAAAATGATGCACAGGGTGTGGCGCTTCTGATGTGGTAATCAGCTTTTTATTTTGGGGCAATCTGAAATTTTTCGCCGTTATCATTATGTCATCATCATGTCATCATCAAGTCATAATTTGAGGTTTATTTTATCAAAAATGGATGAAAATTTTCATGAAGCATATCAAATTGATCCTTATTAAATAATAAACACCATGATGTAGGTAGTTTTTTAATCAGGGGCAATTTGATTTTTTATACATTACCGTAAATTGGAAAATCGGGTCAAACAACGGTGGGCCCTGACCTCATATGATATTTAATTGACCTGGTTCCCAACATAAAAATATTGCTTAGGTTGTGGCGCTTCAGATGCAATGAAGAGATTTTAAAAGTGGGGTTAACCTGAATTTTTTCACTGTCATCATCATGTCATTATTTTGGGTTTAATTGAGCAAAACTAGTCAAATAATTTTATGAAGCACATTAAAATGTCTGCGATAAAAAAAGAAACACGTGATTTTTAATAGTTTATAATATCTAGTGTGATATGCATGACTGCTCGTAATTATGTGGCGCTTCAGATGAAACAAACTTATTGTTTATTCAGTGGCAATGACAAAAAAAATTTCAAGTGTCATGAGTTAACGCATTAAAACGTTTCAGTTTATTCAGTTGAAATTGATTTTAAATTTGGAAAAATATATAATTTATGCATAAAGTACTTTCAAATTTAAGAATATTACGAAGAATAGACAGGCTCACACTTAATTATCTGTGAAAAGAGGAAACCAACGGAACGAATTGTTGGATTCAGTCAGAACAAGACGGGTAAATGTTTCTCCGACCAAAGTTTTTCCCACAGTTGAAACACTTTTGTTTGCATTTCTATATTTATTATTTAAAGGAATATATAATTAATTCACTGTTGACAAAAATATATAACTTGGTGCATTCAGAAACTCACATTTCGTAGCTGCAGACGCATCGACCTGCAACCCATTCTAAGTTTTTATCCACCCCCAGTATGAAATAGGGCCGTTTGCATGCATCACAAAAAGATTCAATGGACTTGTACCAATCTGCGTCCACAATCCCTTCATTAAGCTTCTCGAATGGTACGTAGCCCAAATCAAACTGAATGACTAATAAAATCCACACACATTTTTAATATCTCAAAATACAAATTAATCAGCTCTGCAAATAAAAAAGGTCTAAAAAATACATACGCTGGAAATCTTCCATCCATCCGTTCTTTCCTAGACCCATCTCATGGTTCAAGTCACATAACCAATCATGATTTGGGCTGCACAACTGAATTTTGATTGTCTTTGCAGGTTGAGAGCTGCTGAGCACATCCTGATTATTCCAACGAACTTTAACAGAAAAACATTTGAATCAGGAAATCTAAATGTTTTTAGAAATTAAGAGTCTTTAGGGTTCTTGAGACTTACAAAGTGCCTGGATAGTATCCAGAACACTGGCGTATTTCAAAATAGGCCATGCATAAAAACCAATCCCTTGATCTATAGCTCCGAGTCGTTGGTAATAAATTTGCTCCTAGAATCCCAAACCATGATAATAATTTCATTTCATTCAATTGCAAAATTATGTAATAAACTCCAAAAAAATGTACTGTACGTTAGCATAAGAAATTTGCTTTTCATAAACACATTGTGGTATTCCAAACGAATCAATCCCTTTCTCCAGCTTGAATTTCAATGGAATGATGACCTTTCCATTCACAGGTAAATGGAGACGACTCAAAATAAAGTTTTCAATCGGAACTTGCACAGTACCCAACAGATTTCGTGCCTCACCATTATCCTGTCATGCATATAATAATACATATTTCAAAAATACTAAATTGCAAAATCCAAAGTAAGTGATATAAAAATAAACAAGTTTACGGTTTCAAAACTTATTTGTCGCCCCAATATAGAAAACTGGCTTGCCAAACTTTCCAAAAAAGATTGACATATAGTGATTCCTCCCACTATTGCGAACGGAGAGTTATCACAGGACCATACTTTGACAATCATGCAAGTTGTAAATATTTCTGGAAACTGCTTAAGCAGCTCACATCTAATTAGGGAATCTGTGCAGTTTGCGGGTAGCCCAGTTAACTTTAAATAGTAAACCCACTCCATCTTTTAATTTCTCAAGTTTGCAATTATTTTAGAACAGAAATCAAGGGCAAAAAAAATAAGATCCGTTTGTCTGTGATTGTCGAGGATTTTGCAACGGATTTGAATATTGAGCAATACTTTTGAAATATTTCTTATTGTAATGAAAACATAATATTAGTAGTGTTGTCTAGGCCGACAAAATGTGTCTTTGAACGTTCAAAGCAGTTTAAAGATAATCTACTCGAGTTTAAAGAAATGCATAAGGAAAGAAAGAAACCACCCCTATTATCATATTCAGACTACCATCAAGTACTCCTTACATTTAGTAATGTTATAAGTTATAGTTAACATTAAATATTGAAATAAAAATGCCTATTAATTTTCATGGAATTGTACTTGCATGCATCGCAAAGTAAGCGTCATTACTTTGACATTGCACAACACACATGACTCATGGTATGCATTACCAAGCATAACAAAAACGTAAGCTGTGACGTTTGGCTCATACTCGACTCGAGTTGTGAGAAAAACAAGCCGTGCAGCATCGTCATTTTCACTTTAGCATTTGCTTGAAGCTGATCTTTTTTTTTTGCTCCTCCATTTTTCAATTTCATTTGTTTGCATCAGTTGTTTAAAAATATTTCTTTTTCAAAATTCTCTTCTTTCCAACTACCACTTTAACAATCACAAAAAAATAATGTCGCAGAAGACCCGAATTCGACATTTGTATATGACAAATGTTGAACGAACCCACGATGAACTGTCACTTATCGATCGACTTGTGGCCCACTTTCCAGGTAATCGGATCACTAATTTTTATTTGTAATATCCAGTGTATTAGTTGTATTAGTTCTGTTCACTCTAAAAATATGTCAATTTCAAATTTATGTGGTGCACATGTCCATTTTATTTATAGATTTTTTCGCCGAACCAAGAAGAAAAGGCAGTCTCAGGGCCCATGTTTCAAAGGTGCGGATTCAAAAGACACTTGATGACGGACGAACTCGCTACTACACCAAATGTACGGCCACCGTCTCAGGCGTGGACTTGATATTTGAGGATCTAGTGAAGGCGGCTAAAATTGTGAACCAACGTCAAGGAGTCATCCATAAATTGCAGGGTTTTAAGTGGTTTGATTACAACTTTAAACCGGTAATTCTTTTATATTCCAAATATTTTAGTTTATTTTGTAATATTGCTTTTAACAGTAAAGATTTTGCAAATAAAAAACGAGTAAACAAATTCTCCATTACTAGGACTTTGGCCAAGCTCGAAATGATGGGGGTCAAAGGATCGAAGATTCCTCATCCGAGTTTGTTCGTAGGCGCGCCTTTCTACGTGGCGCAGATGTCCGTCATGTGTGCGTCGATTTTAATCCGGATCTAGCTGAGTTTCGGGATGTATTTCGTGAAGGCAAAAGGATTGGCATACGAAACGTAAGCAAGTGATTTGTTGACCCTTTTTTAATATATTACTGAGCTAATTTTAAAACCTTTTTCTTTTCATACATCAGGCCGATATAGACGCTGACGAAATTGGGGCCGTTTCAATCTCTTACCGCGAGACATCAAAGCCAGTAGCGACCTACTCATCCGTCTTGGCATGCCTACAGAGCTTTGGTAATTTGAGCCAGTAATATTTATAATAGTCATATATCATAAAAGAATTAAATAACCATCGTCAAATTAAACTCTTGAATATTATTTTTTGCCATTTAGCAAAATATAACGCAACGACTCGGGAGGAAGTGGACGAAAAAATAATATTTTTCGATGAGCACACCGAAGCCGAATCTGAGTTGTGTTATGGACTTTGGATGACAACCCACCGCGAGGCAGCAGATTTTGATGGTTAGGATTAGTATAGCTACAAGTTTAGTAACAATAAAATATTTTGAAATATACATAATTTTAATCCCGTTTTTTTTTCTTTAATAGCAATCCAGAAGAGATTTGGTTTTATCCCCTTTGCCATATTTAACACGGAGATGCTCAATATTGAGTTTTACACAAGGAATCCACTCCGGTGCATGAAATGCAAGCATAATTATGCAGTTCTTGGTCTGGAAAAGGACCTAAAGTGGGCCGGGGCCATTTGTAAATGCAGTTATGATGAGTAAGTTTTAAATCATTTACAAATCCTGTATGTTTTATATTATGCTGCAAACATTACATATGTTACATCATTTTAAATCATAGACCAGTCTCATCACCTACTGGAGGATTCAGGGTAGGAAGTGACCGCTTTACTCGACTCTTGTATAACGGAGAGCATAAGCACGGTGGTGCGATCTGGTCAGTTTACTTTCCACCAATGAAAACTGAGTAAGCATCATGATATTCACTAAATAATCAAAAAAAAATATGCATTTATAAAATTTTGAAATATTCATATCTTACTTTTTTTTTATTTGAAAAAAAAAGGTACGAGGACTGCAATGATTATGCAGCGATTGTGGACCCAATGTTGCAGTATGAAGTTTTGTACCGAATCAATTACGACCATGCTCACAATAAGGTTGAAGGCAAAGTGATTCATTCGAGGTTCATTGAGAATGTTTATGATCTTGGTACTCCATACAATAAGTATTTTGTCCAAATAAACACCCCAATGACCAGAAATTGGCGTCAGGCTTCAATGCTGAATTTGGATAAAGTTATTGTAACCCTTCCAGTGAAAGAAAGCACGGTACTTTAGAAAACAATACTTTTATTTTAACCAATTGTTTTAATTGTACTTTGCATTTTGTAATATGATGATGTTGTTTTTTATTCAGGGGTTCATAAAAGAGAGTGCCGTTAATTGCCATCGATTTTGGATTCAGGACGATGAATGGAATGAAAGGGCCCTTGTCTCGATGACTGTACTAGTCCCACATGGATCAGAAGTTGTTAGAGGGATAACAGCAAAGTTGACTGCACAGCAACAGCTAAAAATGTTTGAAGACTGCCAGAGTTTTATAGAATCATGGGAATGGCACGAATCTCAACTTCTCGACCTCATTCTTCACCCTCTTGACTCACAACTTCTACCCGACACGAAGGCGTACGCTTCTGCTAACCACTATTTGCATCTGGCCCACTCGCGAATGGTACTCACCCTGAATTCAGAGCAGCGAAAAGCTCTAGAAAACGCAAGGACCAAGTCTTTTAGCGTCGTATGTGGTCCCCCTGGTATGAGATGCAATTTAAAAAAATATATATATTTCCAAATTGAGTTATTTGTTTCGTAAAATTTAAAAAACAATCTCTTAATTCTTTTTTAGGGACGGGGAAAACACGTTTATCAGCGGCAATTTTGGCTACTACCGCATGCCACAACAAGAGGGCCAAAATTATTGCGGTGACTCCAAATGAGTTTAGTTCACACGCACTCCGACTCGCTGTGGACAACATGATTGCATCATTTTTTCAAAATCATTTCCCTGGACAAGTTTTGATGGTGTCGGATTCATCCCAAGAGCGGTATGACAACTTTCGCCAGTTCCAACTTCCCCATATTTCAAATGTGAAGCTTTTGCACCAGCAAATACAAAAAACCATTCGAGAAGGCGATAACGACAGGCTCAAAGAAATTAACGAACGTAAGTGAAATTGTTCTTTTTATTATTTTGAGATACACAAAAAATGACCACAAGGAACAAAAACATGTCTTGCTTATGAATTCAGGAATGTTCTCGAGCAAGTTTGGCCAGATTTCCGATCAGGATGAACGCTACTGGAAATACGAAACGAAGCGCATTGAAAATGAAATCCTGGATAGTTATCGTGTGCAAATATGGTCATTGAACGCGACGAGGGATGCCAAGTTTGAAGCTCTGAAGATGAAACCCATACATTCTCTAATCATTGATGAAGCTGGTTGTATCCCGCAATGTTTTCTTCTTCATCTTCTTACCCTCAATCCAAATTCTATGGTGCATGTTGGTGATTTTAAACAACTTAGAGCCAGGATTTATGCACCAAATTGTGAACTGGCTGGCCTCAGCGTTTCCCAATTAGAGTGGTTTGATATCTGGTAAGTATCTATATTTTGATATATTTATTATTTTACCAGTGATAAAAATGTTAGCTATTATATGGCTAATTCTGGCATTTCAAAATTTTTATAGCCCATCAAACGTCGACACTGTATGGCTTTCTGATCAATACAGAATGCATCATCGAATTTGTAAACTCGTGAGCGATCTTTCATACGACTCCAAACTCACCTGTAATCAGGTTGTCCCGCGAACCATCCCCACATCACTTCAGAGAGCATTTAGACTTGGTCCAGATGAAAGCATCATGATTATTAATCATGCTGGATCGGAAAAAACTGTAATTACATCAAACCAATATTATCACACACAAAAAAAAAATAGTTCCATATATATTTATTCATGATCATTTTACTCCATTTCATATTGGTTTTTTATGGTTTCCACAGATTGGCATGAGTTTAATGAATGAGAACGAAGTTGAAATTATTGGACGGGTGATGCGGCGTTTGCTGGCACAAAATGTGTCAAAGGAAAACGTGACCGTGATTACACCGTATGAAAGTCAAAAATCGGCATTGGCAAAGTCTACACCTTTAATCGTAAGCATATATATAAGTAAAAGGAATTTTTATTTTTCAACAATTTCTAGTAATTTTTTTTAGTGGAAAAAGTAAATCTAAAAAAATCACATATTCCGTTGTAATTTCAAGGGTGTTGATGTACGCTTGATTGACGAGATGCAAGGATGCGAAAACGATGTAGTTATAGTAAGTCTCGTCAAATCAGAAGGAAGTACCCCAGGCATCCTCAAGCATCTCAATCGGTAATTTGATTGAAATATAAATAATTACATACTTTTACGTGAATCAAAACGGGCTCAAATTTCTCATAAATATTTCATAAATTTCAGTGTCAACGTAATGTTGAGCAGAGCGCGACAGCTTCTCATTCTAGTTATGAGCTGGGAAAGCTTCCGTGGATGGCGTAAAATGAGTCACATCAATAAGCTCATGAGTCTATTGAACTCGGAAACCATCGGAGCCAAGCAGTTTTCAGAGGACGACATTTAAACGGTTCTTCTAACTTCATATTTCATACAAATTTTCATTCTACATAATATAATTTCCAACAAAATCCTATATCATAATTTTCATTCTTCACAATATAATCATAAAATGCAAAATACATTGAATTTAAATGTAAGTAGTTTTACTTAGCTGGGTAATTTGAATTGAATCGAATTAAATTAAATAAATGAATTGAGCCCAAAAATTATGACCTTTTTATTTTGATACACAGTTTTTAATTAGATTTGGGTTCATTTTTCGTCATTATCGTGTCAGGACCATGTCATTATCATGTCATTATCATGTCATTATCATGTCATTATCATGTCATTATCATGTCATTACTGTGTCATTATTGTGTCATTACGCTGTCATTATCGTGTCATTACGCTGTCATTATCAAGACATTACTACGTCATCATTGTATTTACACGATCCCCTTGCTTTGCCTATCTCGACGATTCTTTCCGAGTAAGCATAAGTCATCATCATATAATAACAGAGACTGACAGTCTGCATTGACTCTGTGCTAGCATCACAGCAGCAGGTGAGTCATCATAAGCACGTGTGTTGTGGTTTTTTGAATGAAAGCCGCGCGAAACCGGCAAACAACACTGATAAGCAATGAACAAGTATTCAGCAGCATTAGTAAACTTTGGCTCTGTGATATAAGGACCATCTTAACTATTATTTTATTTTGAAATATTTTGAATCGAAAATAAAAGGACGACTATAAAATGGCAAAGAGAAAACTCTCTTCATCAAATGGTAAGAACATTTTTTATAAAAAAATATATATTGTGCTTGTGTTTAAGCTAGTGTGAAAGTGACAGTTGGAAGGGAATTTTTAATGATTCGATTAAAACACTTTCATTTGGAAAGATGACATTGTCTGGGTCAAATGCCAAATTTGTGGTCAGACGGTTCGGGAAGGAAGTTTTAGGGATCACAAATACAGTAAGCATGGCCGAAAGTCTGGACCAATGTGGTGCGCCGGGTCGACTTGCAAACGAATGCTTACTGGTGAAAGATGCTTGAAAAACCATCAAAAGATTTGCAAGTCGTTCAAGAAGGAAGGAGGAAAGTGCCCCGTAGAAGCCTGCAACGTAGAGCCATTCTTACAGTGGGAAAAGCTAGCGTCGCACATCAAAACAAGGCACCCAGAATTTGAAGATGTCGACGGTTATCTGGATGAACCAGAGGATTATGCTGCTGTTATCGAAGCCCATCAACAAACTCTCGTCCAATCTTTACCACAGCCTCCACAAAAAATGTATCCTGCTCCACTCCCATCATCATCATCATCATCATCATCATGTTCATCTCAAGAAACGCCAACCCATACCTCAATTAATGATTCAGCTTTAGTCGCAATCTCACCACCTCCAGTATTTCCAAATATTTTTAGCACCACATTTTCCTTTCTAACTTGTCCGATATTGGACGGAGCAAAAATTACTCAGCTCCCACAAGCCTGCAAAAATGAACATTTGGAGGGGTTTCGAAGAAGCATACTCATCGAAATCAAGGACATGATCGGCTTTCGCAGTTTCCAAGCTCTAGTTTCCTTCATGTTTAAGAATCAACTCGATGAATGTGGCGCAATCGTAATTCGACCTCCAAAAAGTTATTGCCCAACACGCACACAAGAAACTAGGCGGAATTTAGAGAACATGCTCATTAAAAAGGGGTTAAAAGTTGACTCGATCAAACGATCCGACACTTCCAAGTGTATCCTCATCAACCACAAGACACCCGCTGTTAACAAGACAGTTTCCCAATTAAGAGAGGAAAAACAACTCAAAGAGTAAAAGTTTTTTTATTTTAATAATTATTATTATATTTCGTAATATTTGTTTTGCGCACATTTCAACAATCAACAATCACTATTGTCTTATAGCCCTAGTCCAGAATTGACTCCAAAGGAGTTGAATGAAAATTTTTGGACCGCCGTAAAGGACGGATCACTTGTCAATCAGGAGTATGCTTCGGGAATAGAGGGAACCGGTTTCGATAAGCTCATGGATGGGATCAATATGGATAAACTTGGAGATGACCTAAGATCTTTCCCCGTTTATTATTATAACCAACAGCCAAAAGAACTTCCAGGAATAACCACAAGCATGATGTACTTTGGCGAACTGGTATGGGGAAAAAGCATTTTATTTTGTTTTTATTCATGTTCCTTCCTTTCAATCACATTCATACTGCATTATACTTTTAAAACAAACAGAATTCCGAGTTTACGATGCACTGCGAAGATTTTGACTTGGGTTCCGTTAGTTATTTGCACGAAGGTACAACTCAATTTACAGCTTTCTTAACCTCTTTCTCAAAATCAACAATAACAAAAAAATAATAAATAAACCTTATAACAGGCGCGTCCAAAGTTTGGTGGGTAATTCCACCACGATTTGGAAGAAATTTGGAAGAAAAAGTTGCGCAAAGTTTCCCCAACGAATCCCAAATATGCCCTGCCATGATCCGACATAAAAATTGCATGATACCCACGGAACAACTTGATGATTGGGGGATTCCATTCAACGAAATTGAGCATCAACCCGGTGATTTCGTACTTTTAGCCCCCCGAGCGTACCATCAAGGGTATAATAGAGGTACAGAACATTACTCTTTTTAAACAAGCATGCTCTCGTTTTTTTTATTTAAAGTTATATTTCACAATCTTTTATCGTTTTCTATCTAGGATGGAATATTGCTCAGGCCACAAATTACTCGACTGCTGAGACGTATCCCTTTGTCAAGTGCCACTCAACCTATGAATGTGTATGCAAACAGGAGCCACTACAACTGTTTCTTCAAAATATGGTCATGAAATATGAACCCGAGAGGTATTATCAATTTTTTACTTTGTGAAATCTTACGTTATTTATTATTTTCTCAAAATTAAAGTTCTAAATTTACTTAAATCTACTTAGGCTTGAGGAGTATAATAATGGTCTGCTCAAATGTACCAACCCCATCCCAGGATTTAAAGGACAAGTCACTGTTCTTGACGACCATCGAAAGCACGACGAATACTACAACAAACACGACCAAGTCAGGAAAAATAAGGAAGGTACTTATTCATATTTCCAATTTCACAAAGGTCTTCTTCTTTTTTTTTCTTTTTCTCATAAAAATCTTATAATTTTTTGAAGCTTTTGATCCTTCAACTGGAAAGTACTTTAGCCGTACATACACGCGTGCAGCATACGGTGGACCACTACTTGAGGAAGCGCAATTGGAAAAGAAAAAGACCACACCGAGCTCACAGAAAAAATCTCTTCGAGTCCGGAAATCCCATGAGGTGGCACATAACAGTGAAAGCAAAAATGATTCTGACAAAACACGTCAGAATCGCAGCAAAAGGCTTTGCAAATAATGTATTTCCAAATATAATAATATTCACAATATCTATTAACGTGCAATACATATTTTTAATCATAATGTATAGAAATGAAATTAAATTGATCATTACGTATAATGAGTTTAAAGAATGGGAAATAAAAAAATGAATTACGGACAATTACTTTGGATATCTCACTAATATTTTTTTGGCAGTAATAAAACGTAAAGTTTGAAAATTTATAAATCTATTCGGAGCCAATTCAAATCTGCTACAATTTTACATGCAGATCGCATCATCAAGATGTACCAAAGAGCATAATAAAATGATTGATATCATACTTTAATCCAAACTTAGTTGATTGGTTTTGTTCATTCAGAAAATTATTCAAACTTCCATCTGAGTAATATTTTTCACCGTCATCATCATGTCATTATTTGAGATTAATTCCTTCAATTGTATTCCAATTTATTCATGCAGCACATCAAAATGATCATAATAAAATACTGCACAAGCCGGCATACGCCAAACTTTATCTTGAGGAAAAATGAAATTTTTTACATTATCGTAAATGGGAAAATCGGGTCAAACAACGGTGTGCCCTGACCTCATTTGATATTTGATTGACCTGCTTCATACATCAAAATGATGCTTAGGGTGTGGCGCTCCTATTCATCTAGTCAGATTTGTATTTTGGGGCAATCTGAAATTTTTCACCGTCATCATCACGTCATCATCATGTCATCATCATGTCATCATTTGGAGTTTATTCGTTCAATTCTTTTTCAAAATAGTCATGAAACATATCAAAATGATTGCATTTAAACAAGGAATTTTTTCATGCAATTAATTTTTTAATTCGGGGCAATTTGATTTTTTATACATTAGCGTAAATGGGAAAATCGGGTCGAACAACGGTGTGCCCTGACCTCACATGTCATTCGATTGACCTGCTTTATACACCAAAATGATGCGTAGGGTGTGGCGCTCCTGATGTGGTATTTATTTTTATTTTGGGCCAATCTGAAAATTTTTTCGCTGTCATCATTTGGGGTTTATTCGTTCAATTCTTTTTCAAAGTAGTCATGCAATATATCAAAATGATTGCAATTAAACAATGAATTGATATATGCAATCAGTTTTTTAATCCGGGGCAAAATGAAATTTTTTACATTAGCTTAAATTGGAAAATCGGGTCAAACAACGGTGTGCCCTGACCTCATATGTCACTCGATTGACCTGCTTCATACATCAAAATGATGCCTAGGGTGTGGCGCTCCTATTTATCTAGTCAGATCTCTAATTTGGGACATTTTGAAAAAAACCTACCGTCATCATAATGTCATCATTTTCGGTTTATTCAATCAATAGTACTCCAAAATATTCATGCAGCGCATCAAAATGATCAGAATAAAATAGTGATCTAGCAGATATTAGCAAAAATTTATTTTGGGGCAATTTGATATTTTTTACATTAGCGTAAATGGGAAAATCGGGTAAAACAACGGCGTGCCCTGACCTCATATGTTATTCGATTTACCTGCTTCATACATCAAAATGATGCTTAGCGTGTGGCGCTTCAGATGCAATGAAGAGATTTTAAAAGTGGGGTTAACCTGAATTTTTTCACTGTCATCATCATGTCATCATTTTGGGTTTATTCTTTTAAAACTTGATGAAAATTTTCATGAAACATATCAAAATGATCCGTATTAAATATCAAACACAATGAGGTAGGTAGTTTTTTAATCTGGGGCAATTTAATTTAATTTTAATTTACATTTTTAAAACATTACTGTAAATGTAGAAAATGCGTCAAACAACGGTGTGCCCAGGCCTTATTTCAATTCAGTTAACATTTACAATATTTCAAAATACTCTTTAGTGTGTGGCGCTTTCAGCGAAACAAGTGAATTTCTTATTTTGTCGCGACCTGATATTTTCCAACCGTCATTATGATGTCATTAATGGGTCATTATTTACTAAAATCCAGGTGAAAGGAAGAAAAGAAAAAAAGGTAAAGATGTGTAATGTATTAAATGTCACTGATGTAGAACAAGAAAAACGATAGGATGTAGAAGCGATTCATCCATGTACATGTTAACGTATCAATACTAAATAACCGTTTCCAAGTCACAAGATGCCTCAATTTCAGCACAAAAAAAGTAGAAAAACAACCCAATTTACAATTACAATAATTTTGAAGAGGTGTAAAATTGCTAGAATAAAATGAATCCGCAAGACAAAATGAGCCGCCAGTTGCACAAGTACGCCAAAGACCATCAATATTACGAGTATCTCGAAATACGGAATATAGGTCCAGAATGGGAGGAGAACGCATTCAAAGAACAATTAGTTCTAAGCTTTTGCGGCTACTTTAGCCGACTGGGACTACATGTTAAATTATTTCAAGATGCTGAGATTGCAGTTGTTCGAAAACTTAGAATCGACCTCGAAAGCTTGAGACAATACGCAAAAATTACACCAGTCCGTGGTCGATTATTTGAGTTTGTCCCTGTAAGTCGTTCTAATTTTTTTTAATCATAAAGGTCTACAAAACGAAACATTGTTACCTTCATGTGATTTACTAGGATATTGGCGAACCTAGAAATAATAATGGGTACTTTCAAAAACGGTTTAGTAGAGAAAACCTTCGGGACCTCATTTATATCAAAAATGTGACGGATATTATTGTCCCATTCCCTCCTACGTTTGGCCCACCAATGCAATTCAACGTCCCAAATTCTATATGGGAGAAAGAGTTGATTTATTTTGCAGTACTCAAACTCTATTTTCTTATAAGTTGTACGAAACAAATACAATATTGCAAAGTTGAACACCTAATTTTTATACGATTTATACAGAATACAGGTTTCAATTTTTATACCGTTCGTGCACTTTTCGATTATGAGAGTCATGGGGAAAAAGTTCTTGTCTTTGGTTCGGTTTTGGATACCATAGATTGCATCTGTAAGACAAAGTACACGACTCATATTGTATGAAACGCATTTATTAAAAACATATTTAATTTTTAAAGTGAGGTGCAATTTGAATCCTTTCATGGATGAGACAGTTGACGCTTGGATTACAGCTCAATTTGCAACATCGGACTGCTCTTTTCTATTTACCGAGTCCTACGACAAATGCATTTTAAAATTTACTGAGTGGAAAACAGCGCATGGTACAGCGCATTTCAATGTCTTATAAAGCACAATTAAATTATACAAATGAACTTCTTTTGACTTCTAGAACTACAAATTGAACATCAGTTTGTTCCTTTGGAGCGACTCAATTTTAACGTACTTGACGTTAGCTTTTATAGATCTATAAATGTTTTATGCACAAGATGTAAAAAACAGTACACCGTTGTTGGTATCGATATGGATCTCGAGTTCTTGGCTGCCATGTGTGAATGCAAATATAACGAGTAAATTTGCATTACTTTTATCCACATTACTTACACAAAAATTAATTAACGTTACTTTATAGTGGAATAGCTACTGTCGCATGCAATCTTGAGGGAGAGGCATTTACGCGTTTGATTCCAATACGAACAGTTGAAGATTGCATTCAATGGCTACCAGTATCTCGCAATTTTAATATCAGTTTTGGGCCAAATATGAACAACGACGACGATGATGATAATCATACACACTTTCCAAATGCATGAAATTTTTTTACAAATCGCGTGCTAAAAATAAAAAAATAAAGTGTACTTTTTAAAATAATTAGAAACATGTTTGTTATTTTTTAACATCTCCCGCATTCACTAGTTTGCATGATTCTTTTATCAGGAATATGCTGTTGCAACAAAAGAAAAATAGTTCCACACCGCCTACGGTTGGGGATTGCATATCCAAAAACAATCAAGAGATCATCTGGGTGAACTTTGTGCTTCACTGTGTATATATGTAGAAGTTGTCATATTATACTGCGTTCCTACATATACCGTACAGAGATCTTAGTTTTTAAAACTCGATAAAAGTTAAACTAAGTTTAAGATTTGATTAGTTAACAAGTTTAAAAATTAATTTATTCCTCTTTAAAGCTCTTTTTGATTGATATGGGATGTTGAGGTTACCCGAGTTTTTTTCCAACATAAACTATGAACCCGATGCGTAATACGCTACACAATGAGCAGGTTAAAAGCTTTCGAATATTAATTTTAATGTAAAAATTTGTTTATTTTCATAATTGTAATACAAAACTACAAACATTTACATAATGACACAATCCATTCTAAATTTCAGAGCCACAAGGTCACCAAAAAAATCAAGACACAGAAGGCTTCTTCCAAGAAAAAAACATCTGTTTCGCTTTCGAAAAAAAATGATGCGCTAATTGATAACGGTACATTTGTAACGGAAACCGACGGTCAATTACCACATTCATCACAAGCAGCAGAGGGAGATGAGGTGCCAAGTTCAGTAATGGATATTTCAAAAACTAAGATATCTTGTACCGTTTGTCATCAAAACATGTCGTCGAAGAAAAATTTAATTGGTCATATGAAAGAGATGCATCCAGAGTTGTCTTCACCAGGAAATAAAAAACTTCGTCCTAAACCACGACGAAACGACTATTTGTTCTACTGCGACACATGCAAGCGTGGGTACGATCGAACACACAGTCTTGGGCTTCACGTTAATAAGTACCACCCGGATTTAAAAGGAACAAAAGGTACTACAGTGAATTATGTTTAATATTTCTAATTTAAACAGCGGCATATGTCGTTGACATCTGAGACATAATGCACCTGCTTGTCAGTAAATTCCTTGGTCATATAACAAAAATTGATCTTAATTTTGTCTATCACTCACAACGATTTCTTTTTAAAGTCAAAACAATTAAGTCGAGCTCTGAATCCCATCTTTCTTACCAAAACTATTTCAAGCACTAGTTTAAAACTAAAACAGTTTAAAAAATAATTTAAACCTCAGCTAGACCAAAATGTAGCCATGTACGTACATATAAGATTAATACTTCTAAAAAGTTGATAACCGATCAGTAAATTCTACACTCTTAATTATTTTATTTTATTCTTTATTCTTTGCAGACATGATTTACCACTTTTTGAATGTTGACGTAACACAGACGTCCTTGAAGCCGTGCATTTGGAGCTGTAATAAATGTGTGACGACGCGCTCCAATGAACTGGACATTAAAAAGCACTTCAAAATAGCACATTGTAAAATCTTCAACTGCAAACACTGTTCGAAAACCTACAGCAGTGTAAAAGCTTTAAGCGTACACGCAAAGAGCTGCGATGTAAAACCCACACTTATTTCAAAAGACAATGCAACAATTTACGACAAGAATATGGAAACAAGAAGTTTAAAGAAGGCGAAAACAAGGAAAGAAACAAGAAAAAACAATCAAAGAAGTATAAATATAACTGCATCGCCCACGGAAGAGCAGCAGTCTAAAAACACTAAGCCGGTCGTTAAAGATGTTACAAGCATAAGAGCAACTGATAAATCCAATCAAACATCCGCCACATCGGAGGATAATTCTGATTCTAAAGAGAGTCTCAATGTATCGTCCACTGCAGATGCTACCGCAAAATATGTCAATAATCGCAAGTTGGAAATCGAGACTAACAGCGCCCACTCTTCTTACCAAACTGATCTCAAGCATACTAATGAAAAACACATCTTGCAAAATTATACCTACTACTGCAATGAATGTAATTTAGGATACATTCATGAGTACGGTATTCGAAAACATGTCAAAAATCATCATACATCAATTTCAAATGATAAAGGTGCTCTTAATTATTAAACCCTACATTTGTTATATAAACTTGATTTTCAAAATGTAATGTTAACTATTTTCTGATAGGGATTCTTTACAAATATCTCATCGCCGATGTTTGTCAACTAACAACTACCCCAGAATCATGGAAATGTAACAAATGTTTGTTGACATGCAAAACGGAAATTGAAATCAAGAGGCATTATAAAATTTCCCACATGCGAAATTTTATCTGCAAATCTTGCAAAAAAACATTTGTCAACAAGAGACAGTTGAAGCAACACAAGTGCAGACTAAATAAAAAATATCAATGCAATACCTGCAAGAAAGAGTACCAAATTCATTCACAGTTTTTGCATCACTTGAAAAAACACGATACTAATGCAGGTAATAAAAGGTTTCCGTTTTGATTAGTTTTTACAGTATACTTTTATAAAATTTTTGAGATATTTTTTACTTCTTTGTTATAGTCGAACAGGGATTTAATCCACGCGATGCAATTTTGGAATCGCATAACAATGACGGAACAAAACAAATTATGTGTGGAATTTGTCGCCAACAATTTCAAACTCGCCGGAAAATAGTTGGTCATATGAATAGGGTGCATAAACTTCGTTTGGGATATGAAACTCCAAAAAACAACACGACGAGCAATATCTTAGTAATTAAGAATTGTGATTCAGATGAGATTTCGTATCAATGCAAGCTCTGCCAAAAAATATACAACCGCAGAGGTTCATTAAAAGCTCACCTAAGACTGAACCATAAAACTGCCAGAAAACAGGAAAAGTCCATAGACACGCTGTCTATCAAATCAAATACTTTCTTAAAATACATCAACGAAGCAGTTGTGGATAAATCACTAAGTGAAGATAATCAGTTCTACTGTAAACCTTGTGGCAGCAGTTTTTATCTAAAGCACCAACTTTTTTCGCATTTTGCATCGGTCCACAAGGGAAGTTTTAAGTGCTTAGTATGTAAAAAAATATTTCTAAGCAATTTGGGATACACGAGCCACATTAAAGAAAGATTAAAGCATTTACAAGATGTGTGTTGTAAATTATGCAAAAAACAATTTTGCAATGAGACTGACTTTAAGGAACACATGCAACGACACAGCAGTCACAAGCGTCTCAATTCGGATGACCAGTGGTACTGTCCTGAATGTAAAATTCCATATGTAACAAAAAAAGGCCTCGTTATTCATCTTAAAAACATACACTCAATTTCCACAAATACACGTAAGTATTTTTTTTTTATTTTTAAAATTAACAATGCAACTTGGTCTTTTCCGCCGCAATTTTTTTAAATTCTGTTTTCACAGGATTAAAGAGCATGTCAAAAAACATAAATCCGTGGAAAATTTTTAGCACTTCTCGCTCTGGGCCG
>JAHZMX010005638.1:0-12021 GCA_027743895.1 Seira musarum
GTCACTATTAACGGCAGGGTCAACGGTTGAAATGTTTTTCAAATGTAACATATGGCTTGTGATAGCTTATTCAAAAGCCCTTGAAAACGTAAGTCGGACTGCGTATTTGAAATTTCGAAATTTTTTAACGGTTAACGGCAAAAACCGTGGGAGATTTTTTCAAATGGAACATATACCTTGTGATAGCGTATTCGAAAGCTCTTCAAAAACTGAATAAAACTAATACATTAAAATTTTATAACTGTAAACGGCAATCAGTGATAAAAACAATTTGCATGTGTACTGTTGTGATATCGAAATGAAGTATGCATCTTATGACAATTTATGGGGCATGATGGGCAACAGTATCAACAAGGTATTATAACAGGATAAAAAACAGCATTTAACCCTTTACTCAGCTACGTCTTTATCGCTGTTTTAACTGCACTAGTTTGTCATTGTATATGTTCAGATAAATCTGTATCGGATCTCATTATCACCAAAAACAAATAATCTAATTCGTTTTCCATCTCTGCCCCAAACGCAATAAATAACAACAAAAGAAGGTATTTTTCAATATTTCATTTTATTCGGCAATACATTTTTAACGAAAATGTGTAATCTTAATCTTATTCTATCTGAAGCCGGAGAATACAGATTAAAGTAATTGCCAATTAAGAAATTCATTTTACTATTCAAAGTGCTATGCGGCACACAAGAGCTAAGGACGTAAGCCTAATCGCGCAACAGGAACTTGAAGAAGTTGACGCTGGTTCATGAGCTGCAATATTTATGCTTCTTGTTTGAGAGTTTGGTCTCGCTTTAGTTTCATTTTTTTCTTTACTTCCGCATCCGCTGTCCCAGTCATCACAGTCGTGGTTGTAATTAGCGAGATACGGGTTAGGATCTTCATTCTGAATCTGATTAGATGAGCCAAAGTCAAAACTATCATCATCTTCCTCAGAAATGATATGTCTTCTTCCTTTCTTAAAATAGCTCCAAGCTTCCTCAGATCCATACTCATAATCCACTGAATCAAAAACTTTAGGTGCGGGAGCTTGAACAACTTCAAAATGTTTTCCTCCAGTTCTCACTTCGTAGCTTGTACCACACACACCAATGATTTGGTGGAGGATGTGTTTCGTCTTTGGAGGAACTCGAATATGTACGAATTCTTCATTTCCAGCTTTCCAAATGAGACTGTGATCATGACCGTGTATATGGGTAATCGCTGAAGAATCTAGTTCCTTTGCTTTAGCTCGCAGAAAAGAAATTGCTTGTAAGAGAGTGACGTGTTTTGGATACTTTGTAATTCCAATGAGCAGCTTAAACCGACATTCCTTATGATGATGGGGATCCCCAAAATTGTCACATTCGAATCTAGTGTCGTGTCCTGAAGACTTTCCAATTATGAAGGTGCAATTGTTTTCGGGTAAGTTGGTATCAAAGTCGTTGATTTTGCTGAGACCTTCAACGTTATTCGGAATGATTGCAGATCCCACCGAAAATCCGGAGTTCAATAAATTTGAAGGTGGAGTGGAAATCAAAATTGCTGAGCAAGTCACAGAAAACAAGTTGATTTCTGCAATAATGCACATAATAACGAAGTTCTTCTTATGCGACCAATGACTCATTTTGCCTGGTTTTTTGGTACTTTATTGTTCAACTGTAGGATTGCTATGGAAGCAGACAATTTCAAAACTAGCAGAATAAATTAATAATATTCATATTTTGATCTGCTTTTCTGGAACCTTAAAATATAAATAGCGGTTGAAATATTGAGAACAAATACTTTTGCACATTTTTGGAGCGGAAGACGGGCTGTCTCAACAAATCGTTGATACTTATGTCAATTGCCAACCTATCTGCAAACCAGCACGAGTATTGTGTGCCGTGTTTGAACAATGAGATAAGGCAAGCAAACAAACACGTAAACATAACTTTTTAATATGGCTCAAGGGGTAAATATATGCAAATCTTTTCGCCTTTGTTTACATTATTCACGTATCAAAGATTTTGATTCAACTTTATCAGTCATCGTTCGCACTCAACTGACTGAAAGGATTGTTACCAAGTAAATCCGCCCAATTGTAACTATGTGTCCTCATTTTTGTTTAATTTAATTCTGGTTGCCGGTTGAAAATAACTCACAATCAGTGTACACATGAATGAGCGTGGAATGAAGTTGCCTACTTGAATTCATTGCAATAGTGGTTTGAATATTTATTTATTTGTTTAAACTCTATGATGGCTTCCATCGACTGCTTCTTTAATTTGGCTAGCGAAGCGACATAGAAACGTTTGCTATCAAAGCGTGCCCAAGTTTTCCTTAATCCCTTTGTGTCAGGATTAAAAATGCAAATGCGATGTAAACATAGATGCATAGGATATAAAATGTGTGACATACAAGTTTAAAATGCAATAACTAGTTACCGTAACCTTATGGAATTCGGATAAGTATAGGTTTTACCAACCTCCAATGCCGCATAACAATCTATGTATTTTCGTCATTTTTTCAGAAAATTAAGGAAAAGTTCATTGATCCGACAGGTTTGATTACACATTTCTTACGGTGCGTTTCATACATAATCATTTTACAACATATGTTAATTAACCACGGGTTTAAACCAAGAACATAAGTTGCACTGCACCTGAGTTTTAATATGCAGCAAGGTAAAAAGATTTATATTCAATTTTTTCGCCCGTGATTATGATTATTAATAACAATGATGGTGTATTGTCAGTCAGATTCTCATACAATGACATCAATGACACATATTGCACCAAAACAGGAAATGATAGTGAATGACATGCAAGCCTTAATTACATGGCTTAACGTACTGATGTAAGCATAGACGTGGAATTAACTCACACTGATGCATATTTTATGTAGCAAGTTATGATGACAATATGATACATTATTTTTCGGATGTTGAGATATTATCTTGCAATTCCAGAAATATTAAAAAAGTCCTGCTTAAGCCTACTTGGAAGTTCAAAAGAGTTTTTTAAATTTTTCGTTGAAAAAAGTTTAAGAATTCATGAACGTCTGAACCAAGAAATGTGGATATTTTACACTCCATCTCATTTGAAACTTGCAATACGGCGCAACACACCGGACACGAATTCCACTTTATCTCGCAATTTCTTCGTCGAATTCACTTTCATCCTGCAGACGAAAAAAAAATTCGTCTAGAAACAAACCTCACGAGAGAAATAAATACACCGGAATAATTTGTTTTGAAGTTTCATAATTCGTCAACGATATTAGTGCTTGAAGGAAAGAATGACATTAAGTGAATTGCTGGAAAATGCTTTTACAATGAAAAGCTGTAAGCCTTTCACTTTTTAGTGAATCTTTTAAATTAGTAATGGATATGGATAAAGTATACATCAAAATACATGAAAAACGGAAAAGGATGCATCGTCATACACTTATGTTATTTAAAATTAAAATGATGTCTGTTGAGTTACAGTTACTTCAATAATACGTGGGCTTACGTAGTTAAAGAATTGTCTAATTTTAGCAAATGTGTTGACCATCAAAACTTTGGAGACTAAAGATAATTCAAAATGTATTACAGGTGCTTCGATGCCTGTGCCATTTTTGGAATAATCTTTGTAAGATTGCAATTTCAATTTTTTTGCTGCTGTTAGCTTTTACTTACATACAAAGCAGTTTCATACTTCCGGTGAGCTCAAAAATCCACATATGCAAAAATCAAAGCTAAACGCAGTGAAAATTGCATAATTTTTACAATAAATTCGACGTGTGAAATTAGTAAAACTATTATACAAACTAGTTTAAGAATGAATCGAATCGCTTTGTCAAAGACATGAGAAACGAACAATTTGACCTATCGATTTACAAAACATCATGATTAGATCCCCACTTTATTAAAAGGCTAATGAAAATTTCCAAAAAAAAAATAACAAAAATGTCATTTATGGTAACTTATTTTGGCCCATGAATGTTTGTCAAAGAGTAAGGTAACTATTTATTAACGTTTAAAAAAACTTGTAAGCAGTTTTATTATTATTTCACAAACATGAAACCTATCATAACAATTTTTTAATCGTTTAAAAAACTAATCAAGTGCTGGTAAATTGCAAAACAATATTTGCCGTTATAAGCCAGAACAAGTCGTCCGATTATTTGTTTTTGTACTATCGTGAGACCGACAGCAGATAGGTATCCAAGAAAAAAACTAAAGCAATTCAAAGCCAAAAAAGACAATTTTAAGCTGCGCTCAAATCCTTGTAAGGAAGACAAGTATTGATTCTTAAATTTTAATTAAGCAGAAAAGTACGAGTCGTAGAAGTAATTTGAGCATGCTAATAAATAGTACATAAAATGGTATAATCGTATTTTCTTGTGAATTTTACTAATAAATAAACAGTTCATAGTAAGTACGAAATTGTCCATCATGTCTAAGTCACCTAACATCACATTGCTTCGTGCTTTAGATTTCCAGCAATCAGTGTTCGAATTGTGCTTAACTCTTCCAAAGTATTTTCTGTTCTGGAACAAGTCCCATGAAATTCTTTCTCCCTTGTCTACCAAGAAGGCTAGATTCCTTGCATTGTACCATATTATATTTACCTGTCCTCTCAACGTGGTCCTAATTTATCTTCCTATTGTAGTATTCAAAAGTTCCACGAATGACACGTTTGTGAACTGGTTTATCACGGGAATTCTGTCACTTATCGTGTTTTACTCCTTGTTATTTAACACAATGTTTATGTTCAGATCGCGAACAGTTTGTTCAGATTTGAATAGACTCCTACGGTTCTGCAAGATTCATTGTCGCGGCACACATTTTGACCACAAGAAAGATGAATTATTTGGTGTCTTATTGTACGTCATAACAATTTCTTTGGCCGCAATGGTATACTTAGGAGTTCCTGGATATGCTGTAGCGCTGTTTGTATTTAAAAACCCTGTTGACCCCATCACCTTAGCGACAATATCTTTAGTGAATAAAACACTATATTTAGAAACTCCTCTGTCGCTTACTTCAGTTATTCTGTACATTCCAATTTATATTTATAATACACAAGTGTATGCGGAAGTTTCCAGGATGGTAAGCATAGCGTTGAGCACTGCCATTATAGACACGGCATGCGCGGAGGTAGCTTTAAATTTTATTAAGATGACTTCAAAAGAAAACATTTACCTTTCATTCAAATTGTATAGAACATTCACACTAATCCAAAACTTTGGACGTAGAAACACGAGTTTATATAACATAATCGCCTTAAGCTTCGGCTACTTCACATTTTTTTCTGGAACTGGGAGCATTTTTGGTGGTGGTATTAGTGTTCTTCCCAAATTTGTCAGCGTGGGATTAATCCTTTTAGTTGTAATATCAGGCAGCAGTATTTTTATTCTACTACCACTCGTTACATCACAGTACCAATTCTCAGAGAGCATGTTGAGGACATGGAATTATAGAACTGGCATGATGAGAAATATTCGATTGAGAAAAGAAGTTAGAAGTTTTCGACCAATTGGTCTTATGTTGGGAGGATTCCGAAAAATGGATGAGGACGCCAAAACAGAGTATTTCAGCTCTCTGATGAACCGAACAATGGATTTTTGTTTGCTTACAAAGAGCTTTATTCGTTGAATAAACTAAAATAATACGTGATAGACTCGTTTCTTTATTAATGCGGTATAAAAAAGACACAATACCAGTCGTCATAATTCAACTCTAGAAATTAGCGCTTGCAAAGAAACCATAACGTAACCATTTGTATAAATTGTTTTGGAATGGAATGGAAACGGAATGTTGTCCACCTTGATTTACCTGCTTGTCCACCTATACCAAAATAATCGGATAATAGATAGAAGAAGACTTATGAATGCAGTTTACTATGAACCCCGATATTTTTTAAGACTTGTGAGCACACCATCAGTATCTCCTGCAATTCACAAAGTAGTTAATGAACTTGCTAGTCCGAACCGACCACACCTCCTACAAAGATAAAGTTAAGAAATATTTTGATAATCTGTTGCCTCTGGTATTCGACTTACATTTTTCAAAGGGTGGATTGATAATTGGTGTTCAGGTGAGAATACGGTGGAAAAAATTCTAAAGAATTAGAACAACATTTTTTCGCTCTCAATTAAATGACAACTTTTTTTCTCAGGCCGAAAATGATTATGGATCGTTTAATGCAGTGTCAAAGAAGGTGTCAATGCAGTATTTTGAATTTCTTTATCAAATCAACCAGGATCATGGCTTTGTGAACACAACTCTTCTCCATACATCTGATGGGGTTGAAAATCGTGACAGAAGCACGCAGCCAATTTTCAAATGGACGTTGATAGAAAGTCTGGAAAGTTAAATGATTTTTCCAGGATAACTTGATGAAGGCTAAATCATGGAAACGATTATATAAGTACATCGCAGGTTTGTTAATTGGTATAAGAATCATCAATCATCATGTTTTAGGGCTTGCAGGCAAGAGTATAACAGTTCTTTCAGTCAGTAGCATCAATTTGAAAGGCTGGGCTAATCCTTTTCTAACAACAGAAAGTTTTTTATTTTTCAGCCTACATAGACACTTTGGATGGAATTCTGGAGAAATGGAATGGATCAGTTATAATCTTTACAGTACTGCAAATCAAATTTGCAGAAGGTGATATTAATTTATTTTGGTATCTTATCTTGGGTGCAGCTTGGTTCGACTGTACAAAAATGCTCTTTTCTTACTTTGAGTGTTCTCCAGAATAGGATAATACATTTGCAAAAAATTCACTCGAAGAAATATAAAGTACCCAATGTTCGTCAATAAAAATGAAAATATTGTACGTTTTAAAACGGGTGGAATAATTTCTCTTGGCAATTAAATATTCTAGATCTGCATGAAGTCTTCCTTTCGAATCATCGATGGAAGCAAGTCTTGAGTACATGTTAAAATCCTCTTTCACCAATTGACTAGAATTGGTGTAAGCAACTTCTTAGAAGGAGTAATTTTATAAACGTTTTCATTTTTCTATGCGTCACTTATCACAATTCCCGCAAAAAGTAAGAAGGCAATGATCCGTCAAAGTGGTATTATCCCTCATCAACGGGTCATTTTGATCGAGAATCGATTTTCATTACCTACCCTCTATAACAAAAATAGCAAGTCATATCACCAAAAATATGTTGTTTTTCTCAACCTTGCAATCCTGAGCAGTTGAGTCATAATTAATTAATGCTTTCAACCTGCGCTCCACTGTCTTTACTGCAAAACTCGAAATGCTGCCCATTTCTTTCAGTTATAGATGCTTTCACCGATGCTGGATTCAGCTTTTTGTAGAAACCAAACCTTTTCTTTTCGTAAATATTTTTCCGAAGCTTTTGCATTGAGAATGCTTAACATCAGACATCGCCTTTGATTGCCATTTCTAGGTATTTTGTAAAACTTCAAATAGAAATTGTAGTATGAAATGCTAAACTTTGGATAATCGAAATCTCAGTCAATCTAGAAGCTATTTACTCGATCAATGAAATAAAAATATTTTTTCGGGAACCCGAAAGCAAAAAGCATTAGGAAATTTATGGCATGTACTTTTAATTTTAGCTTTTGCTAGAATCGCATTCCGCAAAAACATAAAAAGTTAGATGATCTTAAAAATTTCCATCAATATTGCATTATCTAAACATAAGGCATGATTTCCTCAATTGGATTTCTGGAGAAAACAAGATTAAAACATGAATTGGTGAGATTGCAGGAAAAAAGTATATTGATCCAGCAAATGACATTTGAGGAAAAAATGTACTTACTCATTGCAGACTTATTACCAAATGTAAGTAGGCGGAATCCAAGTACACACAGGTTGCTAATCTAATAATGGTTTTGAGAAGCAGCAGTGTCATTCGTATTGAGCATGTAATAACAAAAACAAGTAAGCTACTTGCTAGGGAACTTCATAAACTGATATGCGAACAACGCCAAGTGAAATGTCTACTCTGGGGCAACTCGGGACGTAGTTTACCAATCCGGTGTCATCTGACCGTCAGTCGCATTCCCTGAATTGATTTTTGTAATTCCATGCTTGTCTGCCTAGGAACCTAGACATACACATAATCAGCGTAAAAAAAGTGATAGTACAGCTCATTCGAACATTCCTGAAGCACTGAACAACTTCCTTACTCTTAATTTTATGACATATAACGGCAGCGAAATGTGAGGCTGTTTCAATTAAACATGGAACATTAATTGCATGTTGGAAAAAATCTTCACAAATAGTTTCGTTTATGCTTGACATTGACAAGGCTTAACCCTGCTGCCACTTGCCCCTATTGATTAGAAAATTTTAAAAATTGCAGAAACCGTCTTATTTTCAACCATGCTTTATTGGTCAAAAAAGAAATTTTCCAACCCAAAGCGGCGTAAACCTGAATGACACATTGTCATTCCTTCTGGAGCGTTGGTATCCTGACTGTGTCTATGCCCAGGTATGTAATATAGACTAATATAGAGTTAAAAAATCAATTCACGAGATGCATTCGACGTTTGGATGACACCGAATTTGTAAACTACGCCCCGAAATATTCCAGATTTGATATCTCTTTTGTCATAGTTTACCTATCATTTCATGAGGTTCCCTAGTTAGTATTTGTTTCTTTCCGTTTAATTTTTACAAATTCAAAGATTATTTATTTTCCTGAGCGCTTATCGTCATCGTCGATTTCTGCAGCTCCATCGCAGATTTTTGTGTTGCATATGCATCTAGCTATTCTTGATTCTCTCTCCTTCGGAATAATATAATATTTATGTAATTTGTTGATTTGCTCTATATAAGTTTTGCTTAGGTTGCATTTTTCGAAGTTCTAATGATTTTCTTGCTAATATTTTCGACTGGCTTTAGGCCCCGTACTTTATGCAATGTTTGATTTTTTCCTGGACACCAGCACAAACGGGTGGCATTTAATCATCGTTACTCCTGATCTTTTTGAGGTCGTTCACCAAAAACAGCGGTAGGTAGGATGACCTCATAGTTTCTAAAATCATCATTTAAAATTACTCAGGTAATATATTGAGATTGCTCCTCCTTTTTCTGCATATAACTTGTTTCCCTGCTGACTTCATTCGTAAATACTAATCGATAGTAGGATTCTTTTTGAAAATCTTGTGAAGATATGCTCCGTGACGATGGACAATCAGAATGCATCATGTTTCTCATAAATGCATGAATTGCTGACTGGGTATCACCAAATACTGAAATCTTTTAAGAAAATTATTTCAATAGATGACAGCTTCTAAATATATTTTCTTTGCCTTTCCCGGGATGACAATTTTTCGCCGTTTTATGACCGAACCACCACTTAAACTATAGTAACATTGACGTTAGTACCTCCTAAATTATCAGAAAGCGAAGTGAAGTTACTTTATAACGTAGGTCACCATGATCAAGACAATGAATACTAATGTTTTTTGGACTAGTAACTGCGAAGATTAAAGATGTACTACAGTTGTATATATGTAACTTGTAATAGTAATAGGTTTATTGGCGAATTAAATCTTACACAAAACAAAAACTTATGGAAACATTCTGATCAACTTCTTACAAGAATTACGCAGTATAAGTATTGTCATGTTTGAAGAGACACTAATTAATGACGATTGCGGTTCAATATTTGGAAGCTCTTAATCGGCTTGTCTTTATACTTAAAATACCAGGCCATACTACCAAAAACACGTTTTTGCAACTTTCCAATCACGAGCAGTCATAATTCATAATATCAGCTTGTGTTTTTTTATCTCTATCGCCAAATTTGAACATGCATTTTTTCACTGTCTGGATTCGGCTTTTTCGTAGAAACCAAACTTTAGTTTTACCTATGTAGGTATTTTTCAAAAGCTTTTGTATCAAGAATTCCTTACATCAAACATCGTGTTTGATTGTCATTTCTGGGTATTTTGTAGAACTTCATATAGAAATTGTAGTATGAAATGCTAAACATTTGAAAGTCAATATCTTAGTCAATCTAAGAGCTATTCATCCGATCAATGAAATAAAAATATTTTTTGGAGAACCCAATATCGTTATTTCAGAACATGCAATTAATATTGCTTTTGTCAGAATTGTTTTCGCAAAAAGTTAAAAGAAAGATGATCTTCTTTTAATGTTTCTCCAGCAGTATTATATTATCTAAACATAAGGCATGATCTCGCCAATTGGATTTCTGGAGAAAACAGAATTAAAATTTGAATTAGTAAGATTGCACGAAAAAAGTATACATCCGTTTCAAGACATTAGTAATTCAGTAATTGATATGTGCGGAAAGAATGCACCCACACATTGCAGATATTATTTACCAAAAGTAAATAGGCGGGTCCAAATACATACAGATTAGAGGTCTGATTGCTTCATGGAGTAGCATTGTTACCTCCTTGTATTTTTTGCTGAGACGTTTCATGCGACAAAATCCGTATGGCAAAGATTTTCAAAATTGGTTTTTAAGTTGGATTATTTTATCAATTTAAGCAGTATTAATTATTTGCTTTTAAATTCATTTCTTTGTCACCGGTCTTCTGAAGTTTTACTTGTTACATTATCGATTTAAAAAATTCCAATATTACTACGTACTTCAAATTAGTTTATAGTTCATGCTGATATTAACAATATAAATATAAAATATTCAATCACTGCTTTGTAAATCATTTCAATGTATTCAATTAACCAGATACGTACAAGAACTATGACAAAACGTATGTATTGCGATGCAATATACCATGTTTACAGAGGAATAACATTGGCAATGAAACCACTTTTATTACCACATAAAGTGAGATCAATTTGCGGAAACCATCTGATCAACATTTCACAAG
Organism: Seira musarum; assembly: GCA_027743895.1. Lineage (NCBI taxonomy): Eukaryota > Metazoa > Arthropoda > Collembola > Entomobryomorpha > Entomobryidae > Seira > Seira musarum. The sequence goes on from JAHZMX010005638.1 coordinate 10,810, forward strand.
ATTTACACTGTATATTGTCACGTATTTTTAACGCACTACTTGCTTACGTTTGTGGTTCAACATTAGAAGCTTATAACCGTCTTCCCTTTATATTAAAAATAGCAGGCCATTCTACTAACAATCTCTTTCCAACCTTGCAATTCTCAGCAGTTGAGTCACAATTAATATTATCTTCCCGTTTCTTTTTGTTTATTGACAAATTTAGAAATGTTGCGCAATTTTTTCAGTTCTAGATACTTTCACTGGCTAGATTTGGCTTTTTCGTAGAAACCAAACTTTTTGTTTTACCTAAGTAGATATTTTTCTGAAGCTCTTGCATCAAGAATTTCTAACATCAAACATCGTCTTTGATTGTCATTTCTTGGTATTTCGTAAAACTTCAAACATAAATTGTAGTGTGAAATGCTAAACTTTGGATAATCAAAATCTTAGTGAAACTAGAATTATATTGACCTGATCAATGACATAAAAATATTTTTTGGAGAATCCGATTGCATAAAACATTTTACGTCGTTTTTTCAGAATGCGCTTTTGATTTTTCTTTTGCCTGAATTGTTATATCAATAAGATTAAAAGAAAAATGATCTTCTTCAAAATCTTTTTTCATCGGTAAAATATTGTCTAATGCATGTCTTATATATAGGCATGATTTCGTCAATTGGATTTCTGGAGAAAACAAGATTAAAATCTGAATTAGTAAGGTTGCCGAAAAACGTGTACATCCGTTCCAAGATACTTATCCAGCAAATGACATTTGGGGATAGAATGTATATACCTACACATTGGAAATATGAATTACCAAAAGTAAGTAGGCGAGACACATATAGAGATAATAACGGATCTAGCGGTTTTGAGGAGTAGCAGAGTTTTATTCTTTGTGCCTTTTAATGTTTTCCAAACCAATGTTTTGTTAAAGTAGTTACCTCCCTTGCAGCAAAGAGAAAAAAGCAGCTACGTATTTTTGCAACTGCCAGTCTTGGTGAAATATTCAAATATGTGTGAGCATTCTATAATTTTATGGTATGTTGAACTTATTACTTTTAGCTGAATAAGTAGACCGTTCGAAAGCAATAAGTACATACATTCGAAACAGGTGTTTTGATTACTTTGGAGGCTAATTCCCTTTGGAGCTAAATAAAAGTCCGTTGAGTTATGAAATTGAAATTTCCGACTGAATTTCAGGGCGCGGGGCGAATTTGAAAATTTTTCTGC
>JAHZMX010005639.1:0-18130 GCA_027743895.1 Seira musarum
AATCTGAGATTTGAGTTGGAACTCGCTTACAGGTTTCGCAAAAAGCTCGACGTATAATACTTGCTTTAACACGGAATGTTAGATACTGGCGCGTCGCGCAGATATTTGGTTTTAAATCTATATTAATGCAGTACACCATTATTATTGTCAGAAACTTCAAACTACGTTTTTTTTACTGAAGACGCAAAACTTGGTATTAGAAAATTAATTAAATCTAATTCTAAATCTATTCTATCTTAAATTGCAATTAAATGTACGATTTTTTCCTAAAAAATGTTCCGAATTTTACCTAAAAGATGTTTTAAAAATCCGTTCTTTCCACTCATTAATGACTAACAGGGGAAGGGCCCCAAGTGCCCCCCGTTAATCGCATATACAAGACAATCTGTCTTAATCAGCATTTTTTCCTGCATATGAATCCATTTTCAGTTTACTGTGAAAATGTCAGGGTGATATAAAATTTTTTCGACACCAAATTGTATACTTACAATGCATTAGGATTACAGCTCCGAAATAATGTTCACACCAACATGTAAAATCAATTGTTTTATGTATTTTTGAGTACCTGAAGGTGGTACTAACCGACCTTCCTCCTCTCTCTGCTACCTTTAAAAATAAAGTATCAAATCCGCGTAAAGTTGTTGATCCGCATCCAAATAATTGAAAATTTTGACATAAAAATTGACATTAAGACTCTTACTAATTCGCTGTAAACTGAAAACGGATTCATAAGGACAAAAAAATGCCGACTAAGACTGTATGTCTGGTATATGCGATTAAGGGGGGCACTTGGGACCCTTCCCTTGTAAGAAAATTCTTCGAAAATCTCAAATTAGTTTCAAATATGTGTAGGGTATATCAGCGACTCTCAACATGACGATTTTCAAAACCCATTATTTTTAAAAGCTTAAAATTAGGTCTCAAAAGAATCGTCAGGTTAATTGACATTTGCATTTAGAAAAAACGCATATTAGGTGTACCAGATTTTCCTTGCGATCAAATCAGCAAGCCTGTTAGATTGTTTTTTTTTTACAATTCATGTGTAGGAATTCCGTTTGATAATTTTAGAATCTTCATGTACATTAATTACATTAATCAATGCGAGCGTCTATTTTCATTTTTAATAGGAACTGGATTTTCAATTTGTCACAGGTCGGCAAGTTGTATGTCTGGGGTAGCGGTGATATTAATGTACTAGAAATCTGCGTACATACCACGTCTTTTGTAAAAATCACATTCATTACCTCAAACTTACGCATTTTTATGATAATTTATGCTATTTTCTTCTCCAGTTTATTTCCTGGAGTGTTCTATAAATACACAATTAAATTGTTGAAAAATGAAATGAAGATACATGTATGGTATTATTCAGCTTAAAATGGCAAAAAAAGGAATTGTATCAAATGCTGGCTTAATTCTAAACAACTTAAGCTCGATCCAGAATTTTCTAAAATATAGTTTCCCCTCAAAAGTGTGAGCGCCGAATTCTGAATTTTAATTTCAAAGAGGAATTTAATACTCGCTAGGTTTTTCAATGACAAGTTCAGGGTATGTCTTTTTACATGGAAAAATGTTCTTTTTCCATTTCTACATGGGAAAATGTAAAAACTACATGGAAAAACCATGTAAAATGGAAAAACTATTTTCTAATTCAAAAATTAAGCGGGAAGGGGCTTCCGTTTCAATAACATGCCTTTTAAATAGACAAAAATAAAGGGAATACATCAAAATCACCTTATTACTCATTAATTTAAAGGGGTAATTAAGGTAAAGTCGTGTTTTGGTAGGTTAAGTTTGCCAATTGATCAAACCATTTTATTTTCCCTTATTAACCTATGAACGAAATGATATAGGTTTATAATTTTGGTGTTTTTCTCTTTTTTTTTCGTCGTCGCTGTTTTAGAGCACTTTTTCCTCCATAAGTTTAACTTGGGAAAAACTGTGAAGGAGGAAAGAGGTGCGGAGGGGCGTGATCTTGAACTGAAAATCGAAGTGGCATTTCATTAGATTTTCATACCCAGTTGACGCAATTCAGCAATGTCACAAACATATGAAAACTCGCTTCTTACGAAACGCATCATGCATAATTTCAAGTGAGTTGTAATAAAACACTTGGAATTTAAAAAAAAATAATCAAAAACATTCCTGAAATACAATAATTGCACGATATGCCAATCGAGTTTGAGTTTAACCTACAAGTATTTTTAATTCTCCGTTATTTGCACTTTGCAAACTAAAATGGCAGCATAAGACGATAAAATCTAATGAAATTTTACATAGGTTTAAATTCGTGAAATCACCAACTTCCAACAATCTGGTTGAAGGACTCTCCTAAAACCAGTCACGGAAAATAAAAATTTTATAAACCTAAAAGTAAGTTTAGCTGAAGGCTGTCAAATAAGCTCCTTTGCAAAATTAAACGGGCACGTATCTCGCCCCATGTTAAAACCGAAATCTTGACTTTTCGTATGAGCTCCATATTGTCTGTGCGGATCTGAATTTTGGGCTACAAGGGTAATTATCAAGGGGCTTTCAGATGGTGATATCAGTTTTTCAGACCATCCACGGATCAAAGAGATTTAGCCTTTGCAATATTATAAGGGCAAAATGAAAAAATGCGATAACTTTTTCCAGCGAGAAAAAAATGTTTGTTCCAGTGTATATATACCTAATGTGTAGTTGTTTCCTGTGGTATCTATGCTGCAAAAATTTGAGAAAATTTTGATAATAGAAACGAGTAATTCAAAATTTTCGTTTTTTCATTTTGCCCTTATAATTTTGCAAAGGCTGTATCTCTGATCCGTGGATGGTCTGAAAAACTGATATCACCATCTGAAAGCCCCTTGAAAATTACCCTTGTAGCCCAAAATTCAGATCCACGCAGGCAACATGGAGCTCATACGAAACGTCAAGATTTCGATTTTAACATGGGGCGAGATACGTGCCCGTTTAGTTTTGTAAAGGACCTTAGTTTTAAAGTTTGGGATAATTCTGTACAACACTTTTTTAACATTAATTAGGTTGTGTTCCATAAACTATGCTACATGGATCATGCATTCTCGGGAAAATTCTCACCATTCAACAGATGGAAAAGTAATTGAGACCTGCAGTCGTGTTAAAAAACTACTGTAATAAATAAACTCATGTTTAACACCACAAGTCTGCACCGTACGACCATGACATGCATGGCTTTGGTTCCCCATTCATCAGTATTGATGACGAGCAGGTAAAGAGTTTTATCGCTTTCATCTCGGTTTCATTTTTCATTTCACGCTTGTCCAGAAACCTGGATGATGACATGTTTGCTTTTCTTCATCAGACTTCATTTCTCGGACGTCAAACGGGACGGCCGGAATCATAACCGAGGAACGAACCCACAAGTGTTTTGTTCATCATTTCGGTTCAGAAATGTGTGTATCCATTCAGAAAGGAACTAGTGAGCGGGAGTGCATTGTGTTTCACTCGTGAGTCATTTTCCGGGGAGTAAATTTGTGGTTTGTTCAAAAGTTTTGTAAACTGCACTAATCAATCTGGTTTACATCATCATCAACTTGACTATTACGTGCTTTTAAGTAAATAATGTGACATTTTATCTCCGGAAGCAATGCCTCATGGGTTGCTCGGTATAGCGCGTCAAAAAAGAGAAGAAAGTTACTCGGCTCGACACTATTTTCTCGGCTTTGGAACATGATTCGCGATGATATGATGTAGCATCTCATTTAATCATAAAATGCAATGATAGAATCGCCATCATCATGAATCTTCTTGGGATGTGATAATCATGATCATGATGTTATCATTCCAACCCATTCGAACGGATTTACATGGGGTTTTAAAGCATAAAAGAATCATGAATGCCATAAGCATAATTCACTTTTTTGATTCATCGATTCCAAAAAACCTACTTCACAAAATCCACGATCCACTAGGTAACACTACTTATGTTTCGCGAAAGAAAAATTGAGAAAACCTGCAAAAGAAGCGAAGCAAAGGAAATCGTGCCTCTCAGGTTTGTATTTAATGTATTTGAGTGCTCGTCAAAGTTTTGAGGGAAAAACTACGTGTGTGATACAAAACAAACTAACTTAATGTAATGCTGCAGGTTACTGTGTAAGTTCTTTCAACTTTATTTTTGCTCACAAGGGAAGGGCACCATGTATCCCCCTATATATCGCATATACCAGTTATATTATCCAGATCAGCTTTTTTTGCTCTTTAAGATTACGGTACGTAATTACTGGAGATATTTAACACTTATTTATTTATATTTTCAATTTTTGTGTTCAAATGTCCATTTACAATACATCGGGAAGAATCAAGATCGACACCAGCTTCCACAATCGTAAATGCGAAATATATCTTGGTTTGGCGAACGCTAACGACTGACCTTCTTCATCCTGTGGCGTATTGAAAAACATAGATACTAGTGTCATTTTCATAAACGATGTCCTTCCTCATCCAAATTGGCACATTTTTTAGCTTAAAAAATTAATTTTAAACTCGTTGCTAAATATCTCCAGTAATTGCGTAACGTCATCGTAACGAGCAAAATAAGCTGATCTATATAATATAACTGGTATATGCGATATAGGGGGGCACTTGGGGCTCTTCCCTTGTCAGTGATTGATTATTTTGTTTTAAAAAATAATTCAAATTCCTTAATGGAGGAGAAGCCTAAATCATTCATTCAAACACGGAGGCTAAGGAAGAAATCTATACGTATAAGTTAATGCCAATGAAAGGTCAGGAAAAGGTAGTGCGCAAAAGCCGAAGTCAAGTCAAGCTAGTTCAATTCAGAAAATTCCAATTGTTCTTTCAAACTACTTTTTGTCTTTAGTAAAAAAACACATTATGTCATGCTAAATTATTTATTCCTTCAGCCAGCAATCCTGGCCACACAAGAGTGGATAACTCGCAGAAATCTGGGGACGGAAGTGATTTGGAGTACTTGACTTTGATTAGATCAACCAAAACTCTCCACTACAAAAGTCATCTCATTTACAAGTTCTGGAATGGCTTAAGCTACATAATCAGTAAAGGTTTGTATAATGTTAATGTATATTAATCCTTTACATTTTTCCACGATCCTGACGAGAAAGCGAATGAAAGAGATAAACTTTTTCACATAAACAATATGAGCCGGTTGCTGGCTTCAAGGGAATGGGATTATTGAAAGGCTTGGATATCGATAGAAGACAAACTGACCATGAAACATAAGCACTACTACGGTAAACGTAAGTGGAATTATAAATACTGAAAGAAAATTGTCAAATTAGGTTTTAAAACGGTATGGAGTGGACTAGTAAAGTAAAAACCTAGAATCCATTACTGGGAGCAAAACTAGTCGAGATCTGGTCAATGAACATGACACGGGCTTGGGATCAAGTGAAACACTTTACTAATGGGATATTCATTGAAATGAACAAAGCCAAAGATTCAGTTTTTTATAATCTTCATACTGAAGACTCTTGCATATATATTCAGATTGTTAAATAAATAAACCATTACATAGAAGCCCACAATCTAACTTGAGAATTATCCCAATTTGTTGCCTAGATCTTATTGACGGCATCTCTTTCTATTAATCAATAAAATCTCATCGAAGATCAAGTGTACGTAAAATCATAATCGAATACTGCTTAAATTCTAGTTGATTTATTTGAAACTAAAATACTGTAGCATTTCTATGAACTACAGATTGAGCTTTTTTGTGAAGAAAGAAAGCAGAGGCTAGACTGCTGGTACAACCCATTTGCATCGTCTAAACTCGTCTTAAAATTGCGTTTGGATTTTACAGGAGTACAAGTTGATACCAGAATGTTGCTGAATCTCCCCGTAATACTGACGGAAATTGGTTGACTATAAATTTTCTGTATTTCGTCGACTTTATGGCCTTTCAGTTCCTTATGACCTTCACGAACCTCAAAAAGCGATAATGCATCCAATGTTAAGAGGTTTTGTACAAATACATATTCAAAAAAATTGTCATATTCACGTCTCTGTCCTAATTGCAATTAATTATTGGTCCGCAAAAATTATGAATAAAGATTTTACCATATAATTTGAAGTCCTTTTTTGTATGACTGAATTCGTTTTATCCTCGGTAAAATCCGCTACACTGTCTAAACTCTGTAAATGAAAGATAAACGCATTCGTCCTGCATATTATTATACAGATTGAGAGTAAAAGTTCCCCATACGTTCGTCTACAACACAAGCTAACCCACAAAAAAAAGGAAATTAAAATAAGCGATTCTTTCAGGAAATTACTTGAACCGAGATTCGGATGGTAAGGAAGCTTTACAATTTGACAAGTGTGTATTTTTTCCTAATTTCTTCCTTCTACTTGTGGTTTTTATTATTGTAATTCAGGGAAATAAATTGCACTGCACAACACGAAAAAACAAAAAACACTTTATGAAATACTCAATTTAGAATGAGTTTTAACTAGAAATTAGGGTGGCAAAACAAATGACAAATGACAAATTTCGCTTCACTAATACAATACCTGTATATCTTTATGCCGCAAGTACGACCATAAATATTTTAATAAGTATAGGCTGTCAACCGAAAAATTTATCTTTCCGAGTTTCTTACGAATATTTATTCGAACAATCTCTGAAATAAAAATTAAGGTATTTGTCGTCCGATCTTGGTACATGAAAAGCAGTGTTGTATTATGAAATGAACACTTATTGTTGTCAACAGAGTAAAAAAGGTATCCTATTAAGCTAAAAGGAAAAAAACGTTTTATTTCTTTGCATGTCACAGGTTTCCACTGGTTTCCATTCCACCCACTCGCCTTTTTCGACTTTGCCTGTACTTTGGTCTCGTTTTATCTGGCCTTGTTATGTAACTACTGCATTAAAATCAGTTCAACTTTTATGTACACAACCACTACCGCGTGTTCACCCTAAATATTTTTCCTTGTCCTTATATCATATTATTGTAATCCGTAATCACAATCACAAACTATCGCACGAAAGTAAATGAAATATGATGAAATAAATACAAATAATCAGTCAATTAATGAGTCTTTACCAACTTTGTTCGCAGAATTATTATCAAATCTTTGTTTGTGATCTTCTTTGTTTATGTTGGGAAGCGTTCGCAAAAGTCAATAAAACCTGAATAAATTCCTGCTTTAATGAAGAAACTAATTATGCCGTATCTGGAAAAAATTAAACGGAATGGACTTGCCTTTCCTAATCATTTTTGAACAAAATATTGTGAACTAGATTTCATAACTAATAATTAGAAATAAATTATTAATGATAAATCAATTCTGGATTAAATAAAGATTGCATGTTTCTAAAACAAAAGAAATTTTTTAACATTTTATCAGAAATAAATAATTGCGGGTAGGCTTTGGGGACGGATCGGAGATATTTGTCCGTTAGGATTACAGTAGTAAACCCTTAGATTGGAAATTCTTCGTATAGTTAGGTATGACGGGTCAAGAAGTCGGTGTTAAGCTCCGAAAAGCATTGATCCATTTTAAATTAAAGTAAGTTAAATGATGACAAGCAAAATTAATTTCCTTCTTTTATTAATTTTAACACTGTTTCTAAAAAGATTTTGCACTTACAGCCGATTTACTTGGTCCTTCAATTGCTTAAAGGAAAATTATTATAAACGGATTTGAGTGCAGTTAGATTACCGGTTTTAACAAGCTTTAGTCAAAGTTGCTGATGAGAAATTATTTCAAGATTCTTCCCATTGCGCATTTCTCAGTAGGTTCGGTTAAATTTCGCTGAAATATGTACATATAAATGTTATGAAATCCCGACTTCCATAAAATTTTATGATGGAGGTTTTAACTCAAATGATGAGACAGACACTTTATCTGGAGATATATTGTATGTAGCATCATCTCAAAATCTCAACACCACACTAAACCGTCCAGACCGATCGGATATCTTCCCTTTGAAGGTATGAGCTTTAGCTCATTGTATTGTTCCGTACTGTTGTACCTGTTCCATCGAATCATCTTATTTTACTGGGTATTTGACGTGTAAGTGTGACTTGGGTACAATGAATGCATTTCATTCATGAAGAAAAATGGATGAACTGTATCGTCTCATCAAACCTTTTTTCTCCAATTCAGGAGGTTCCTTTTGATATTTTGATACTCAATTGCAGACAGATGTGAATCATGATTTCTTCCTCCACTTTGAAGTTGTTGTACGTCGCACATATATTTATTGCTGTCATATGTATTTCCATTACGTTTCATCACTACTCATAGCCGAAACGCGTGCAGCTTGAATTAGCGCTTAAATATTTTATCTATTTGACAGTCCGAAAATCACAAACTCAATATGGCTATTACCAGGAAATTTTTGTCGGCCTCTGTGCAAGTTTAAGTTTGTGTGTACACATCATATAAATAATCCCATTCAGAAATGCCGACGTATTAACTCTTATATACCCACAAGCATGCATGTGAGATTAAGCAGAATTTATGAAATGATGTCATTTTCAACCGTGAATTGACATTAACGAATTTTGGTATTTCTTTATCTTTACAGTCAATTGAATACGGACCTAGTAAATATTGTGAACAAAAACCTCGTAATCTTTCAAACACTACCTGTACGTGAACCTTTTGAGAATAAAAAAACCGGAAAATTTGAAGAACAAACGTAAAGTGTGCATACAAATGTCTTTTAACACATTTTCAAGAGAGATGTGTATTACTCTTGTGGAAAATTGGTTTCGAAAGGTTTCCTACGTCCCGGGAAAGTGACGAGAACAAGAAACAGAATGGTGTAATGCTACAATAATTCATGGTTTGCTGGTGATGTTGATGATTCTTGTTGCTTGGTTTGGTTGGTAAGTTAAAGTTGGTTGGCTTTTTCGGACACATCCCTGGATTAAAAAAGAAAGGAGCAACATCTTTTTCGACACTGTTTCCCAAATTTTATTCTGTTTTGATGAAGTAACAAATTGGAAACATTTATTACTAATATTGGATAACACTTTCAAACATACAGAAATCAAATGGGTTGTGAAATCAGGACAAAAATCGGCTATAAGTTTGTATATAGTCATGTAACAAAACCAGTAGACTAGTACTCTACCCGAAACTACCAGTTACTTTAATATACGTATTACGGAGCGCGGAAACCTCATCTGTTTGATGACGTATTTCTTCCTGTGTATGAGAAACCGAGATTGTCGCAATGATAAAAAATGCACTCACTTCGGATTTTTGGACATAGAATAACAGTGACATGATTTCACTTCATAATCCATCCTTCTTTGGATACCTTCCTGACTGACTTATTGTTAAATACATTTGTGTCGTGTGATGCAGTATAATCAAATCAATAATGTATTTACAAATGAATACGAGACTTTTGGGAATTCAAAGCGTATACCCATGCCACGCGCATCTTTTTTTCTTTTGTGAATGCAACAACAGCAAGAGCAAAACAGTCCCGTTGAGTATTGGTTACTCACTTTATTTTTCTTTGCTCAAGGGAATCCATCAAATAATGTCATCACTGTGAGTTCGGTGTGTGTTTCTAAGTTGCCGCATGTCATTAAATTAATGTTTGTACAGGATAAGACGAGTAATAAATTCATATACTTTATGAACTAATGACTTGCGTTAAGCTTCGGTTTTCTGTTGGCGGACGCTCTAGTTTAAAATAATTTAGGAGGAAAACCGAAGGCATATTAATATCTGTGTTATGCATAATTTAATTCGTTGTTTGTTCAGAATGAAATTGACAACGATCACCAAAAAATCTAACGGCATAGCTTCCTATTTTGCACAGAAAACCCAACTGCGAATAAAATTTGTGGAATATTGATTTTTCATTGAATGAGGGGTTCAATCAAAGTGTTTAAAGTTGCATCGCGTCGACATTAAATAATCCAAAAGTCCCAAAAAGGTTACATGCAAAACCCATGTAATCACAACAACATTCTTACATATATTTACATAGACAAAGGGATTCTCCTCTCTGCAAATCCTAAAGTTGTTGATCAAAGTCTTGGATGTTGATCCAGAATGTAAATCTGATCCATGATCCTGATTTTTGATCCCTCGTTCTACATTATGATTACAAATAAATACAACAAAAAAAAATTTGCGGATCTTCTTTTCTGCGAACAAGGGAGGCATTAAGCCCTAATTATAGTGTAGCAGGGGTGGTCTGGTTTTGGTTTAACCAGGTTTAATCTTCATATTATGAAATGGACGAAAATTTCCGTTATTTTTTCTCGTGATCAAACACAAAGATATGAAATCCTCTTCCAAACAACTAGACCCTAAATTAAATGCATAAATTTAGACAAAATAGGAAATAAAAAGATGGATACCTTGTTTAATGGAGAAAGTACATCTTTGCATGGTGAAGTTGAAACATATTCTTATTTTATGCATGGTTTGCCTACGTTTTAAACCTGTCTGATAATATTCAAGAATCGCAAACTGTTTGTTTGGATGACGCTATAACAATTCCAGATCTGATCCGATCCGAAGCTCGTTTGTGTTATTGTCAGTTGAATAAATCACGAATATGATCATAATCACATTTACTTATGCAGTTCACATTATTAGAGTACATCAATATTTTATAAAAGCTGAATGGATTTGCGTTATTTGTTCTGTAATGAGTTTTTATGTCTGCAAATTAGCTGAACAAAATTTTAAGTAAAATCAGTTAAATTATAAAAATTTAAATTTATTTTAAATTCTATACAACTCAATCGGATGGAATGGTCAGCATCATTAGAGATTTCTCCAGATTTTGAAAGGTGAGGGTGAAAACACTCTTATTAGCTGTTGAGGTTTTTGTGGTCAGCGCTGTATTCGACACCGTTCGGCAAACAAATGAAATGTTGTTCTTCTAGAGTTGCTTTAATTTTTGCTGGGTAGGTCGCGTGTAAATAATGTGAATCCCTCTTGGCTTTTTTCTTTGTTCTACTTCCTTATTAGAACTTTAATTTTGAAGTGAATGCATTAATTTTAAATGCTTGAGCATACTTGGTTTGCATTGATTATAATATAAATCCATATTAATATAATAAGCCATTGTTATTGTCAGAAACATGAAAATCCGTTGCTAAAGTAATCTTTTTATCTATATTTCAAGATATTTTAGAGCTGCTTATAAAAAAGTATTTCAAGTAAATTTTTGAGACTGGAGTTACTGTCACTGGAGAGAAAAAACTTGGAATTCGGAAGCTACTTAATCTAAAATATTTTATCTTGAACTATAATTAAATCTAAGATATGCCAAATTCCGATTTTAGCTGAAAAATGTTTCAAGAATCCATTATTTCCACTCTTTAATGTTTTCAAGACTAAAGAAATCCTTTGAAAATCTCAAAATAGATTCAAAAAGTGTGTAGGACATATCAGCGACTCTCAACAAGACCATACTTCCAAAGCCCATTTAAAAGCCGAATATTAGATCTCAAAAGGATCTTAAACTTCATTGGCATTTGCATTGAGAAGTAGCTCAAATTAATTCGGTGCAACAGATTTTCTTTGCATTTAAATCAGGAAGTCTATTAGATTGTTTATTTTGCAATTCGTGTGCAGGAATTTCGTTGGACAATTTAAAAATCTTCCTCTGTGGTTAAGTTAATGCGAGCGTCTATTTTCATTTCTTAGTCGGACTAAGGTCTGACTAAGATTTTAAGCAGTGTCATAGATTGGAACATTGTCGGTCCGGGACAGTGTTGATAAAAATGCACCGCAAAAACCTCGTGCATACCACTTTTTCTGTAAAAATTACATTCATTGCCTCAAACATTATTTTCATGATAATTTGAGTAATTTTTTTCTCTAACTTATTTCCAGGAGTGGTTTATAAATACGCAATTAAATTGTTGAAAAATTAAACGAGGATACATTTTTGGTGTTATTCAGCTTAAAATGGCTTAAATAAGCGAATTGTATCAAATGCTGGCTTAATTCTAAAGAATTTAACAAGGGAACCGATTTTGGTGCCCTTACTAATCGCATATGCCAGTATATATTTTTATTATGCGAAGTTGGGGAAGGTCGGTCACAGTGAATACCGAAAACGACGCCAAATGGATTGTTTATTGTCCAGAAATTTCGACACAAGTAACAGATTGTTTGTATTTCAAGCAGGTATTGTATTGTATCATAACAGTGCAGTGGCTAAAAGAAATTAAGTTTGTTTTTGGTACCGGAGATGACATTACAAAAATTAAGGCAATACAATGAGACGATACTGCAATAAAACTCTAACGCATAATAAGATAAAAAAACATATGGCATACATGGATTTGGTTGCCCATGCATCCAAATTGACGATGTATGGGTAAAATTTTTTATTGCTTTCTTCTCGATTTCCACATTTTTCATATCACGCTTGTATGGACAACTTGTTCGTTTTTGATATGGACATTTTTTCATGATGGCATGTTTGCTTTCACTCATCAGATTTCATTTCTCGGACATCAAACTAGAGGTACAGAGTCAAGTCGAAGGCATGCTCCAACTCAACTAGTGCTTATAGTAAGACAATGAAAACTAATTACATTTGGTCGTACCATCATTTTGCTTCACGAAGATGGTGGATGTCCGTTAAAAAAAGGAACTGATGAAAAATTATTGTCCATTTTCGCGAAAATTTATTTCAAATCGCTTCATCGAAAATAAAATGACGACGTATTTATTCTACAGTATCGCTGATGTACTTTCAAATCACAAGTCACACGATGCCAGATACAAAACTGAAAGAGTGTACTCAATAATTCGTGTTCTCGAGTTGATGATGATCAAAATGATGTGATAAGTAATCAAATCAAAAATATATTTACAAATGATTATGATACTTCTGAGAATTTGAAGGATACATATTTGGACAAGCAATGAAGGACGAATGACCAGACAAAACCAATCCTTTAAAAGGGAGCCCATTAAAATACAGTGAGTGCGAAACGTGCTCTCCTCTTTTGCGCCTATGATTATCTATCAATTAATATTAGTATTTGTTCAACGTGAGAAGAGAAACAAATTCCTCTATTTCCTACATTCCCACATCCTGTGACAAGATAAGTCACTTTCGTTGTAATAAAAACAATAATTTATCTCGATAAAGCATTTATGCCATTTTTTACGTCTATAAGTACATGCAAAACAGATGTAATTACAATAACCTATTTGCACAGATTTACATTGACAAAAATTATTTTCCTAAATTTTCCTAAAAACTGATACCTTATCTGAATGATCAATACTCATTAGTTGAGACAGTTCCCTCTTGGTTCTCATATTCGGTAAAGTTTTAAGCTATTCTAATTAATTGTATATGACCGACAGTTGAAGACAATGCAGAAGCGGCTTTGGATATAAAAAATTGAATAAAAATGCTTTAAACATCAACTAAAAGTTTTCGGGTACTTCGAGGTTTCGCTTCAAAGTAAGCTTATTACGTCCATAAAAGGTTACCACGCTTGATAGGAGATCTGACAAGGGAACGTTCCAAAGTGCCCCCTAATCGCATATACCAGTCATACTGGCTTATAGAGCATTATTTTCTGGTTCTGAATCCACTTTTATTTATCTGCGGAAATATCAGGATTATTTTTAATTTTTCAGTCAACAATTCTATACCGCAAATGAATTTGGAATAAGTCCCAAATTAATGTTCACACCGATGCGATATTCAAAATCACGCGCGGCGAGTACTCGTTTGTGGTATCCAGTAACCTTCCTAATATGATGTACTCAGTTGATATCATATTTCATGTGATGATGTTCAACCCTTCATCGAAATAATTAAATATTTTTTATATAAAAATAAAAATTAAAATTGTGATGTTGCCGCAGATAATTCAAAGTGTATTCGTAACCATAAAAAAGCTTTATCTGCCAGTATGACTGGTATATGCGATTAGAAGATTGTTGCTTTTGTTTATTAAAAAACTTTTTAAAAAGTACTGGCTTTATTTAAAACTTAAATTTCCTGAATCCCAAAAGGACCTTATAAAATAAAATGGCAACCTCGGCCCTCCGTTTTAAAATCACAATAACTCGTCATTACCACATTTTCCCCAATCGAATGAAACATCATTCGACGCAGAATTTAATAGAGAATCTGATGAATGTTTGTGGTTCCGGAGAAAATATGGTTAAAATATACTTTTTAGGGAGGTTTTAGGGATAGTCATTAGCCTTATTTTCAATGGGAATTAAAAAATCCAATGATAACGGGGCCGAGAATACCGAATGAATGAAAATAGAAAATGTGCTCACAATAATATCAAACTTATTTTATAGGGTCCTTTATTTCACTCTGTGCCGCAATATATATTATCAGCTACATAAAAATCCATTAGGATCAAAACAGCTTGAGTACCTATTAACTATTAACCAACAACATTTTTTCCTGTTCGTGAGAAATCTGGATTGTCGCAGTGTTTAAAAAATACTGTCCCTCTGCTGCAATTAGCCAAACAAATAAAAAATACGCACACTAACATTGGCAAAAATTTTCTTCTCGTCTATATGTTATAACCAGTCCTCTTCTCAAAATTAGTCTTATGATTTCGTAATTTCGTCGATTGTCCCTCATTTATGAATATTAAGTTGAATGAAAATAGAAAATGTGCTCACAATAATATTGTTGTTTGTTTGTTTGGGAACATTCGAACGGAGAAAAATCAGAAGTTCTTGACCAATTTTCCCTTGACATTCATGAAGGGATTTGTTAAGGGATGCCGACAAGTCATAGTGGAAGTAGTAGCGTCTGCATTTGCATAAACAAATCACAAAAACATACCTACATTCATACATTTAGTAGGGCAGTGTGCTTCTCCTTTTAACAAACCCCAAAATTGTTGATCCTGTTCATAGCATAGCCTGGCTTGGTTTGACTTCATCCTAAATCTAAATCTGATTCATGATCGTGCTTTGTGATCCCTATCTTTTATGATTTTCATTTGCAACAAAAACGGTCATCATTCGTTTTCGGGAACAGGAAGTAAGTATTAGGTTCGTCTATAGTCGTTAAAATTAAAGTCACAAAAAGGAAGTAATAGTTTTCATTTTGTTTTAATATGGTTACCAATAATATATATTCAAGCGTCGTTGTCTTATTTGTAGGTCTTATATTTTAGATTATTCTTGGGTTACACGGGGCAATGATGATGACTTCTAATGGTAATGCCAAGGTAGAATTAGACATGTTTACAGAATAGAATAACGACGCGTACACAAGTTAGATAGACAAAAAATGGAAATCTTTCTTGAATTTCTTGGAAAATTTCTTGAAAATCTTGATTCTGTATATTTTAGTTCTTCAGTACAATTCATTTTGCATTACCGTTGAAGTAAACGAAAATCATCAATTTTTTATATCTAAATGTAAGATTGTCAAGGTTTTAGTATTTTTTCCGAGACGTATTTTAGATGTATCAACTATTTCGATTTACATAAGCATCGCAGGTCAGCTTTAAGCGTGGAAGTCAAGGTTAAATACGTGTTGAGCTTTAAACAAAATCCCGAAGCGAATGATTGGCCATGTTGAAGTAAAACATCAAGATGTCTGACTTTAACATGTTATGCATAACTTTGCTGCATAACACAAAATTGTGTTATGCAGTAAAGAATGCATTTTGAAAGCTGTTTTTCATCGAATTTCCTCTTGAATCTTCCCACTACGCATTAGTCGATTTACATGATTCTAAATTTAATTGCAGACGAATTTGAACGAACCTTTGGTGATTCAATTAGTTGTAGTGATAACAACTATTTCTCACATCTCCCCAATCTGCAATGCACACTTTTTCCAAAAAAAAAACGTATCCACTATTTGAACCTTTTGTAAATCGTCTATGCACCATTTGATAAGTCTTAATTTGCTCATTTTAAGGACTCAACTTCAAGCCGTTCGAATAGTTATGAAATCCTTAATTTTAAATAGTTATCGTAAGAAATGATAGATTACATCATTCTTAAACAGATTCGATCGATTTGAAAATCCAACAAGGGAACCGCCCCAACTGTACCCCCCTAACCTCATATAAGAGATATGTCATCTTGATCAGATTTTTTGACTGATTACAAATTCGTCTTTATATCAATGTAAAAGTATCAGAGTGATCATTAATTTTAATTTTTAGGTCCGAATTTGCCTGACTTTAGATAGAAATAGACATCAGTATACAAAATAGTCATTATCCGAATAATACCTTTAGTGGTAGGTAATGGAGAACGTCGGTAAACCCCTTTATGCCAATCTAATATTGTCTGATGCTGGTCGATTTATACTTTGGTGTTGATCCTGATATTTCCGGACTCCGACTAAGGTATTGTAATGCGTACCACAAGGGTAAAAAAGTTTAATTTAAAATTATTGCGATATTTTTACAGTAAACTGAAAACGGATTCGTTATCAGTATAAGAAACTAATCTAGACAGTGTGTCCGGTACATGCTGTTATGTTAGGGGGGTACAGTTGGGGCGGTTCCCTTGTAAGTAAGCTGTCATCGTAGGCATTGTCGTTAAGAAAAAAGATACGAATTCTAGTAGTAAATGTAAAAGATTACAATGACTATGTCCATAGCCAAACACAGGTCTCATTCAAGCATCTTCATATTAATATATATAAGATACTCTTTGAATATGTTGTATTGTCTATTTCAATGCAGTAGCAAATAATTTAGCCTTATAGTTGCTGCGTTATCAATCTGCACGTGCATCTACAGTCTGCGTCCGTATAGTTTCATGACATCTTCATACACTGCTTTTGGCGGTAACCTCCAAGATGTGTTTGCCGGGTGTAAAGAGCCACAATTTTTTTTATTTGAATATAAAGAATGTTCTCTCCTGATCAGTAATCCATTTCCGGACATGGCTTAAGCTTAAGGTAGAAAAAATTGTGTAAAAATGGAACAAGTGAAGCAAGAGCAAATGCAAGAAGGAAAAAATTACCAAACACAAGTGCACTTGGGTTGGATTTTCGAAAACTTTAGTGAATATATGAAGATTTCTCAGGATATTGGATTCAATAAAAGAGTCTTTTGTGTAAACGTACTTTCGAAGTATTCCAATCTTAAGCACTACGGTCACTTTAACGTAAGTTCATAAGATTTTAAGAAGTGAGAAACATGGATGCAGCGGTTTTAGAAAATTGATTTACTGCTTTAGAAATTTTTGGTACATACTACTAGTTAATAAATTAATATGTTTCAGTCATTGGGTTCGCAGTAAAGCTAAATTCCGCAGCTTGTGTGCAAGAAGCTATTTTGTAAATAGATTGGCATGACGTAAATAAAAAAAAACAATTAAGTCAACCAATTGTGAAAGCATATATATTAGGGAACACTACAAACTGCATTTATCAGACATTGTGTCTCGTTCAGTATTTACGCGGATTACGAATCCGTTGTCAAAATGCTGGAATCATTTCACAGGTATTTTGAACAAATGTTTTTATAAATAAAGCTTTAATTTGCATAGGAATCTGTTTTACAACATGTATGCAATATCCAATAGTCCCTGTATTTCAATATGTGACAGGCAGGCAAGGAATGTCCACAGTCTCTAAAACAACCGAAATCAGTTCTGAAATAAGTTAAATACTTTGACAATGGATTCGTAATCAGCGTAAGAACCTGATAAAGACAATATTAGTGGTTTATGCAATTTGTGGGGCACTTGGAAATGTTTCCTTGTTAATAAAGTTAGAAGATGTAAGTGAACATTTGAATTTACACAACCCAATCTAATCACAACGTATCGTTGCAGACGGATATCTGTTACTGCAGTTATTGTCTGGTTAGGTTAGGTTTAGGCCATTTACAAAGAGGACGGTGAATGTGGTACTTATATGCTTGGTTCAGGTACCGTCTGGATAAAATGTAAAACTTGCAACAAGTAATTCCAACTAACAAGGGAAGAGCCCCAAGTGCTCTCTCTAATTTCATATAGCAGTCATACCGCTTGATGCTGCCTTTCTTCTGGTTTCTAAATTCACTTTGATTTTTCCATAGCACCCTATAAAATAAGATGGTAACCTCGGCCCCCCGTTATAAAATGTCAATAACTCGTCATTACCACATTTTCCCTAATCGGACTAACAAGGGAAGGGCCCCGAGTGCCCCCCCAATCACTGCGAAAACGTCTGGCTGAT
>JAHZMX010005640.1:0-15516 GCA_027743895.1 Seira musarum
TGACGCTTTAACATGGGCTAGGATAGGACTCAGCTGAAAGCTCGACAAAACTGAACTTTTTTGAGAATCTGTCTAACCTTTTATATTCTATAGCCTTGTTTTATCTCCTTGCAAGACCTTGCAATGAATAAGTAATGCTAAAAAATTACCGTTTTCAACTGTCTCAGTTTGGACTGAATGTATTTATCTGATGTTACATTGCTCAAGGAGATTTTCATGCTTCTTCCTCTCCTCAGCATGGCAAAATCATTCGGGTTCAGCTTGATATCTCCTACGAGCTCTTCCAAAGTGACTCTGTGGAAATTATCTCCGTCTTCATTATCCTCAAACCTGTCGTCACTATATCTCGGGTTATCATCTTCCTCGTCATCGTCATCAACATCAAGTCTGCAAATGAACAATACGTAAAACAATGAAAGCTTTCCCTTTTAAATAAAAACGTCTCGGACATAAAATTACGCTAAAAGCACATTTAAGTTCATAGGTTTCTTTGACTAACAGTATAGAAATTCTTTTCTAACAACATTGTTGTCCATGATTTCAAATAGATTAGGAAAATGATTGGTTTAGGGGGTAAATGATTAAACAATATTTTCGGTGTTGTTACATGCTTATGCTAAGTTTCTTTTGCAGATTTACTTTTTACTGCGCGAGGTAACAATTTTGATATATCCTTCTGTACGACTTACCGTTTACTTTTGGAAAAGGATTGTCCTCAAAATTGAAAAAAACGTTTTTTTGCACTTTGCATGCAAAATATAATTTCCCAGAACGTTAATACTACTACTAATAGTTAAAAATTAAACTATTTTCATATGACAACATAGAAATTTTGGTTTTTAAAATGCCCCTTTAAACTTGAAGCTGGCCCCTCAATGATATATAAAATTTGCAAGAAACATGACAAGACGGAGAACTACTATTATTGAGATAATGCAGCTTAAAACAATTTAACAAATACTCAGCAAAGTTATGTTAGTTTTATTGGTTCTATGGTCTTACCCGTCAAGATCAGCCTTATCTTTTGCGGTTTTTAAGGGAATAGCAAAGTGCAGGCCCATAGGTTTAACGGCAGCAGATCCAGTCATTGATGTAGAAATGATAGTGCTAGTCAATAAGCCCGAACTTTGCGTTGAGTATTCTCCCAGTCTATTTTCCGTATGATACTTAGACGTTGACGGGGCAATTGGAACTAAGTCTCCTACAGTGGTGGCCAAATCTTCATGTGGAGCCATAGATACTGGTCTTGGTCTTCGAGTGGTGGTTGTTGGAATGGTTGAAGTTGTCGTAGTTTCACTCATTCGCTCAGTTGCTGGCGGCTTAAACAATGTTGTTTTATGGGTATCATTTGAGTTCATCTTGGTTTTATTCGTGGTATACCTGTTAAAATAAGTAGTTTTTGTATAGTATATTATGTGAATTGATTTTTACATTAAATTATTAGAAATACAGCTATCTTCGATGAATTAAAACTTATGGCTTCTAAGTTTTTCAACTAGGATAGGATAGTTTTGACATAACTTTTAAATTTGACTTATGCCAGCGTGTATAAGTTATGCTAACGACCAAAAATTTACGTATATTATTAGATCTTTGGTAATAGATCAATGTGGTTTTATTAATCAACATCTCAGTTGATTTGTGTTTCCTCTAAACCAAATTCAGTTACAGCAAACAAAAGTTAAAAATCGCGCGAAGGTTTGAGATAAATGTAGTTTTGTCAAGACTTATTGTCTAGCAGTAAGGGTCAGCATTAAATCTTTAGTTATTATGCCAATATCAGTATCGCCGCTTTTCTGGTGTCATCATTCTGCTTTATAATAAAAACTTAGAAACGGCATTTGTTGAGAGCCATTATTCCATTATTAAAAAAGTTAAATTTTAAGTTTTTGCACATTTTATTTAGCTTATTTCGGTATATCGACCAAATAAATATCTTCCTTTGAAATTGAGACCGCGTTTTTAATCAAGTTGAAAAATATATATTTTCAGACATTTAGCAACCTTGTATTTGATACTAAACTAAAATTGTAAAAATTGCCTGACCAATCGCAATCGGGCGGAATTCGTTACAATCAGTACTGAACCTGTTTGTTATGTTGGATCCAAGTGGTTGGGAGCTAATAAATCCCCTTGGTGGTGTAGTTAAAAATACTAGCAAATTACCTGTTTTTCTTGGGCTTATCATCAATTGGATTGGTCCTATATATGTCTTCCTCCTCATCATCAGCATCCACATCCATATCATCTCCTTCTTCAGCGGTAGCATCCTCATCATCATCATTGCTGACCTTCTCCGAGTCCGTAGCTTTCTTTATAGTTGGTGGTGCTTCATCAAGAGTGAAACTGAAAAATGAAAGTTGAAATTTTTATATATGTAATAAAATTGTAACATACTTACATAGAACATCCTTGTTTGCGATTACATAAGAAAATCATAAAATCCGAATCAAAATGAAATTGTCGATTTCTTTTATCCCTTCGCTTTTTGTAACAAGCAAGCGCTTTATCATTTCAAACCGAGTTTTCACTTGTCAAGCTCGAATTTATTTGCTCTCTGTCAAAATCAATGTTTTTGATTTGAAGTCTGGTAAACAGCAAGATACTTCCGGTTACTTTTCCCCATTAATCAGGAATTTCACAGAGACCCCTCTCTCTCAACATTCTATTACGTGATGCGGTGACAGAGGCAGGAACATTGACACAAAATTCCAATGTCTTCTTCTCATTGTAAGCCATTGACATAAATCTTATCGAAACATTCTCTTACAATTACGTTACACCAGCCGACCAACTAGCCAAAGTCAGTTTAGTTTCAATTCAAAACATTAACATCTTTAAGAAGGAATGCAATTCGAACGCACAAAAACCAGTTCATTTTTTTTCCTTTCCCCAATTTTACCATCATATCAAGCAAATGCCTCTTTTTGAAAATAAGATATATCGCATGAATCTGCGACGACACCCAAGAAATGACGAGATTCGCATGCAGAACGACTTTGCCCAACTCATCTAAATCATTTTTCTTAAACACTTGTTCATTCGTAGGGAGCCAAACTGAAGGAATGCATTGCTAATCAAATCAAGCTATATACAACTATTTAAAAAAGTAGGTGTACACAGTGTACAGCCTTGAACCCCAGAGCCAAGAGCCAAGCCTTGTTTTTTTTTCAACTAACTGCCGACTGGTATGGTGCACTGCGTGAAAAATCGAAATCAAATCGCAGAAACGTACTTTCGTTTTCTTCCTTTTTCGAAATAAAATACGGCAACTGAAGCCAATTGATGAGCCAAAACGGAGCTACCATAATGCAATGTAATCCTTATCACATTTCAATGATTGCTTTATATATTCTCTTTCATTCATATCACCATTTCGAATCGTATCGTTATCGTTAACATTTCTTGATGAATGTTATTCTCTTCTTCGAAATATGTTAGGATTGATAAGCATGCGGAGAAACAAGAAGATTAAGATGCGGCGGAGATATTGATACGCGGCTTTCAATCTTCAACTCATTTGGCAAGAAAGATTCACGCATAAAAGTTAAAATGGAAAATGTGTAGGAATTTTCTGGGGAAAATGAGTTGAGCAAAGGTTCGATAAAATTGTTATGTATATTTAGGATGTGCATTAAAATTAAAGAAGACGGATGAATGGTCCGATAACAAATTATTTTCTACAACATTTTACTGTCACTGGTATAAGAGCTTTTCCTTTGTGTAACTTTCATGATGATGTTCTTGGCTGCTATATTGGCTCATTTAAATGTGAAATTTAGTTGCTGCATAATAACAATAAATTCTATAGGTATTTTTATTTTGGCGAGGGATAAAGAGATATTACAATGACTTAAGTCTGATCATTAAATCATTTAATCGTAATTTTCAACGGCGGAATAAAGGAAAGGATAAAATGTATCCACCCAAATATAAAGATGCGATTGGATAAACGTGAAGGTAATTAAAATTGTAGAAAATACAACTTGTTATAAACACTTTCCTGATTATTGATTATTTTCTAAAAATAAAATGAGATGAAAGAAGGACAGTAAATCATAATATTTGATTGGCAAAGCGTCCATCAGACCGATGATGGGGAAAGGTGAAATCTTGTAATTCAAACGAGATGTTTTACGGCACTTTTTTGGATGCATTAACGATCATTTTGTAAATGATGACTTTGACTTAACTGGCAGAAACTTTATTTATGGCATTTAGGATTTATGAATCGCTTTCAATTTCAAGTATGAAATGATGAGTTGTTGACTTGATTTACATTCGTGAATTAATTACAAAAGTGTTTAATGTTTACGCGGTACACGCACGAACGAAGCGTATGAGCCACAAACTCACCGCACCACCACCGAAACCAGTACAAATAGTAGTATTCGAATGAGTTAACAAGAATAGGTTTGTTCTTAGAACGGTGATCACGAGTAGGGTGTCTAATGGCTTGTTCGATTTGTATTAGATGCAATGATTTTTTTCTCTAAATGTAAGTAGTCAGGAAAAATAGCAGAAGATGCCGAATGTAAATAAATAACTTGTTAAAAGTGCAAATGAAGAATTTGTTTGAAGGCAAAAACAAGAATGCCTACCTACTTACCCCGGTCAATCAATTGTAAAGTGAAATGTTAGATTTAAGGAAGGAAGACAGACTTAGAAATTGCTACAATCACGATTTACAATTGACTGACCTAATAATATTTATAAAGTCTGCTTTTAGTCTTTCAATTCTAAATCATACATCATTCATACTTCTTCTGGGCGTCGATCATTTTACCAGTTTAAGCTTGATTTTGAAAACTATCTCATGCGTGACCATTAAACTGCCCGACGACTATTTAACTTTCAGCAAAAAGCTGCTCGTAAAGTACGAGTTCTGTAAATGGTCACGCCACTGCCATCGTGCGTGCACTTAGGCACTGCACCCAAGAAGTCATGTAACACAATAAAATTGTCGCATTCCCTTACTCATTTGAATTTCAAATTGATGATATGATACTATTATGGTGGTGAGTGGTGACAGTTATGCAAACAACAAAAACTACTTACTCGAAAATGTTAAAGAACTCCTTGATCAGATAAGCCGTGTCGGATACAAAGGTATTCTTCTCCTTTGGCTTGGGTTTTGTGCCTTTACTTCCGCAAAGGATTTTGGCAAGACAGTTGTCCTCCGTTTCCCGAATCAGTTCCTGCCTCAGTCTAGTGGATTTCTGTTCCATCGCCACGGGTAAAACCTCCGTTTCGGCAGGAGTGGGAGGAGGAGCGTGGGAGTTAAAGGCTGAAAGCCTGTCGTTTTGTCGACCTCTTACGCTAAGATAGCGAGGGGTCTTGGGCTTTAGAGTGGTTTTCCCGGTAGTCGACTTCTTTTGCTTTGGAGATACTTGCTTCGACTTTGGCTTCTGTTTAGGGATTGGGGTCGCGGTCCCTTTAGAATGGGATCGAAGTTTGTTGCTGCTGGAGACTTTCGATTTCTTCAGAGGCGCAGTAGTCGTGGGTATTTTTTTGGTTGACTTTACCTTCTTCAAGGTTTTAATGCTTCGGCCATTTTTAACTTTGGGTGGAGCAGCTGTTGTGACAAGCGTTGTTGCCTTCTTTGATGACTTTGATTTTGGCTTGGAGGTTTTTGGTTTTGATTTCGGTTTCGCTGTAACGGCTGCCCTTAATTTCTCCAATGTTTTTTCTGTGTTTTACGACATTTAAGGTTTAGAAATTTTGTAATTATGACCATAATGTTTACTACAAAGGTTGAAAATTGGTCTTGAAAATGGAAAACCAAAACGTACCTGGAAGAAGTCTCCGAATAAATCCAAAAAGTGTTGGCTTTTCCGTTACAACCAAATTCGTTTCCGGTTTCTTAAGGTCTTCCTTCTTCTCTATTACTTTCTTCCCCTCTGTTTCAGCTAGCACCACCGCCAAAACAAGCAGAAAGCCTGCAACAAGGTGCAGGCTCACTGGAAGCCTCATTTTTTTAAAGTTTCACAAACACTTGTAATAATAACAACAACACGTTCCACTACTTTCGTTACTCGATAACAAATATTAAAACTTTTTAACGACCGGAGTCCCTCTTGTTCACACTTTCTGCAGATATTGAATATGGTAATAAACAAGAGAACTCAACTCATAAGAAAAACAAGTCCGTAGTCCCAACCCAACGAACTAAACTAAAGTCGAGTTCTAGTCCTACTGCCTTCGACAGTCTCAGTGCCAATGTCTAGTCTGTCAAAACGAAACCTGAAAAGAGCCAAATAAACCACAACAATCATTATTTATGTCAAACAATACAATTGCAAATTGCAATCAAGCTAAAATACCAGTAGCCTTTTTGCATTTATGCAAAATATGAGCTGCAAAAAAACACCTCTAATTACCGAGCCGGTCTAAAATTTCAAAATCCGCAATAGCTTACCCTTTTGGTTCCTCTCCACCCAAACCAAAGCCAAACCAAGCAAAGCTCAAAGGGAAAATGTATGAAAAACGGAAAAGGCAAGCTTTGTCTTGCTTTGCCTCCTCTTCTCGCTCGCCAAATCTTTTGTGAACAAAGGAGGTCACCCAAACTCAAACTTTTTTTGCAGCCTCCTCCTCGGCTTGTTTTATTGAAAATGAAAAAACTGCGAAGAAGTAGCTGCGATGTAATGTAATGCATCCATATCGCAATCGCACAAAAATATGAACAAACATACATACGGACATGAGCATATTGATCCCATCTCCTGTATTCCCCCAGTGCCTTCACTTGGTGTTGGCAACTTAATCTTCTTGTTCAATATTGCAATTGGCAATTATACTTCATATCATAACAATGGAATAATAATATGCAACAATAACAATGCGTATATATGCATCTATCTATCTATCAAGTGCCTACAATTTGTTCGCCTTCATCTTCATCTTCACCTCTTACTACAATGCTTTGAAGAAAAATCCAATTAAAAATCGCAAAATGTACGAAATACCGGCACCTTCACCATCATTCAAAATAGAATTCATATTCATTGCCCACTCACTGCTCACGTATCCGTAATACTTGTTTCCTTTTTATCAATAAATTCTTCAAAACATGAAACAATGATAAAGCCCATTTACCCCTTTTCTTTTTTTCAAGAGAGCAACAACATCGGCTAGCACCATCGCTTTTAATTTTATGAATGAAGATGATTAATAAATAAATAAATAGAAATGCCCTATTATTAAATTATAATTGCGTTTTAATGTAGGGACTATAAAATAAAGGTTTGAAAAAAAACGCAAACAAACACATTCACTTTTTATTTCAGCGAAGGGGAAAAACACGACAAAAAATGGAAAATTCATCATTTTAGTTCATCGCAACATCATCGTGGCTGGCCCGAGAGGAAATTTGAATAATAATGGTAACAAAACAATAAATTTTTGATTTATGCCTTGAAAACTGTGTTTACCTTAAAAAGACTGTCTTAATTCTTTGTATTCGAAAGAGAAATGCCGATCTTGGGTTACGGCCACGAAATACGGTGTACGGACCCAAGTCGCAAAACTGTTTTCGAAAGGAAAATAAGGAGGCGGGGGGACTTGACATTAAAACTTTTACTCAACGAGAGTCAACACGCATGCGCGTGAATGTAAAAACAAGCGTATTAAAAATATTAAAATTCTTCAGGAGAATCTCCGCAGTCCTCATAAATCCTGTCAAAGGGTTGGTTATCTTGTCGCTGTCATTCGTGTAAGTAAAAAAGAAAAAGCAATTCGAGTAACGATTTGGATGTGAATTATTCCCGCTCACTTTTTTTGGATGTGAGAAAAAAGAAAAACGAGGAAAATGAATACCGCGTTTGCTTTTACATTTCAATTCAAAATCGGACGCTTTGATTTTTGAATTTAATCGAAATCAAACTTTGTTCGAAGTAGCCGTTGCGAATTACATAGCTTTATCTTATGCTGTTTTCCCTTCAGAAGAATTAGGTATAGTTTATCGATGACTGTTTCGCCCTCCGCCTCCCTCCCTCCGTCGAGTCGAGTCGTGGGTGAAACGGCAAAGGTAAAACTTTATGGGATTTATGGATTGTGTTAAGGGAAAAAGTAATTCGCATAAAATATGGTGCACATTTGACCAGTTGATCACGATCAGTCAAATTGTTAGTTTATGTGGTCATCCTCATTTTCCCTTGGGCTTTTGGCTTGGCTGTTACATTTCTTACAAGATTTAATGCCATGGTCATGAATAACAATAATAAAGAGAGATTCACCGCTTTAAATCAGCAAAGAAGAAAGAGAGTGGGGGAGTCTATTACATCCTGAATGTCCGGTTCACCGCCCTCCTCTGAAGGACATTATTGTTTAACTTCACTTCACTGTTCAAGTTCTCCTCCCGAACAAGGCACGACTCAAAATTACAATTAAAAATTAATCTAAACTTTGAAGCAAACACGGATGTTCAATGATCCATACTACAATAACCGTAAAATAAACAA
This sequence comes from Seira musarum, assembly GCA_027743895.1. Classification (NCBI taxonomy): domain Eukaryota; kingdom Metazoa; phylum Arthropoda; class Collembola; order Entomobryomorpha; family Entomobryidae; genus Seira; species Seira musarum. The sequence goes on from JAHZMX010005640.1 coordinate 8,460, forward strand.
CTCAAAATGTCAAAAGGAAAAGTTAATTAAACAAAAAGTCAGTCTTGTTGACTCAACTCATTTTCATTTTATGTTTTTGACAAATTCGCGAGATAAAATGATAAAAATCTTCAAATTAATTTAAATATTTTTTCACGGTGAAGATTGATGATGATCAAGAGCAGAACAAACTGCCAGAGGCAGTCAAAGTCGTCGTCAGAAGAAGTCCTTAAAGAGGAGAACATTGAGTTTCTTGCTGTTCCCCCAAAGGCAAATTTTTTGACAATGACGGAAAACTCAAACTTGTCACCCGATGATGTCCTGAGGCTTCCTTAACTTTTGGATAAGTTTTATTCGAAGAAGCTTGTCAAAAACAAGTTAAATTCAACAAAATTAGTTTATTTAAAGCCTTTGGCACGAACGCACTACTGTATCGGCTTTAATGTTAAGCGTGAAATGAGAATGTCATGAAAATCGCAGGTGCTCAAACTCAAGAAGCCTACAAAAATATCTTCCTTCGGCATGTGGCATGTTTTTGCACTTGTACAATTGTAAAGTGAACCGATACGATGATATTAAGACTTGAGTTGAACTGCGCTTAATTAAAATATGAGAGCGTTTTTTTACAGCGAACTCCCATGTTTACTTATCATTACGCTATATTACGTCCGCCGCCGAGTCGATTGTGATTGTGGTTGTGAGGTTGAGCATACATACCTAAGGTACGTACCCTCAACCCTTTTCATGAATCATGGGAATAGTGAGATGTGCGACTTAAGGAATGACGTGCATCCATCCATCATAATATCTTCTATAGGATTTGGATTGCATTACTTGAAGGGCTTTTCAGTGTTCTTGCTCTGCTTCTAATTAAGTCTCTAGACGGTTAAGCCTAAAGAAGCGCTTTTTACCTCCTCGATTATTTTCCCCAAGCTGAACAAAAGCAACAACGTCAAATAAATTTGATTTGAAAAAAACGAGTTGAGCTTAAGCTGGCTATGCAAAAGCCAAGGGAAAAAAATGAAAATAAAATGCATAATAATTAATGTTTCTTCGTTAGCATGTATGTACGTGTGACTCAAGTGAGCTCTCATATCTTTCGCTGAGGCATCATATCACTTGCAAAATGCTACCTATATCGCCGTCGATATATCACCTTTCAAATGTTTTCAAAGTGACAAAAAGGGAAATGAACGACACTTTTCCTTTACGTGGTTTATTGTTATGCGAAGCCTATGTATTGTGTGGACACGACTTAACTGCCACTTGCAATGCGCCACTCTTTCATTAACATTTTAACTTTAACTGTTGTGAGCTCTGCAACTGTTGATGTACGAGTACAATGTTATATTTTTTATTAATTATTGTAATCCTGTAAATGAGCGTATTTTTTTCAAAGAAAGTTTCTTTTGTAAAAATTATTACGTGTTAACATGAAGGCTAAGCTGGGCTGAGCGAGTGAGTTGTTTGAAAAATACTGGGGTTGGGTCAGTCAGGCAGTCGGTAAAATATGAGGTTTGGATTGGAATACTAAAACTTAATTTAAGACTTTTTTTTGCATCATATCATATTATACCGTACCGTACCTACTCATTTTTCTGACTCACTTTTACTTTTTTATTATTTATGTAAGGTATTCAAAGAAAGAGAAAAAAAAATGTCAAGAAACTGTACGGAAGAGGCAGAAGTGGTAAATTCCTATCAATTTTCTTATTTGCGTGTGGAACAATAAGATGATGAGACTTTATGCATGTATCATCAAATTATCATCACATGATTCACATGTTTGTTATTTTTCTTGAACATTCCGAGAGACACGATACTTCCCTTAATATCACATGCCGATACATTTCTGTACGATTTTTTAATTTAAAATTACGCATTGTGTTGAGTAACGAAATTAACTATTTTAATTCGAAAATGACGAGAATGTATGAAGAGTTATTGTTATCTTCTTATAACGATTAAATATTTACAGAATCGAGTTGAGATGGAAAGGGAGAGGTCATTCCTACTTGGTAGGGTCACATTTAAAAAGTTTCTTCCTTTTTGATTATATCATTTCACTCTAATTATTTGTTACATGAGCAAATAATGATGGGGGAAGAGGGACAATTTACTTTTTGAATAAATTCCTCAAAGTCGATTATTACCCGAGGGGGGAGTGACTTGACGTGTTCGAGCTCAACTTGGCTCGCCCAATTTGCTTTTTACATAAATCGATCGATTACAGAAGCAACTTGGCTTTTGGTCATGACCGACCGTGCACTGGTAAAACACGACAAGTCAAGGCGACTCGTCACGTTGCACAATAAAATTGTTGGATGGATTGGACTAGACATTTATAAAATATTTTTGAAAGTGGAAGTGGATCTTCTTTTCATTATCGCCAGTCGAACTTTTTTAAAACTTGATGGAAAAAACAATACTAACACATGAAGGAATGCATATTTTACTTTGTTTCATACCCTCATATCCTCACATCATAACATGTTGGATATGGTTGTCCGGTTATTCCGGTTGATTTGCTCTGAAAGTAATCAAAAACTCACTCATTTTCGTCGTTTACTTTTATTTTCTTCAAAATTTAATGCGACGTTTATGACATGACACGACACTACTAATGGCGTAAGGAACCATATCTGCAATTATGAATTCCAATAGAAAAAAAATCTTGCGGAATGCTTACCCTTTTTATGGCTTTACAATCACAAAGAACAACAAAAGTGATTACATTTTTTTCCTTTCATCCAGACTTGTTTTATATGAAAATTATTACCTTTTATTGTAACACATTAAAAATCTCTAAATAATTTTTCTCTTATTGACGAATGACGACCGACTTGAGGAGATGAGAGAAGCTAGAATGTCAAGTTCAATGCACGACACGACCATACATAATATCATACCATCATCATCATCCCTGTAATTTTTAACTCTCTTTCTGCATTTTTTTTCAAACTTTATGATTACAATGAAAGCTGTATTCAAACAACTAATCTGAATAATTCTCTGTCATTCAAAGAAATTGTCAACTTGACAAATGCGTGTGTAATGAAATAATGAATGACTTATAGTAATGCTTGATACACCGACCCAGACTCTGCTTTCATAATGATACACAGATTAAATGATTAAGTATGCTTGCATTTTTAGAGATTATTATCAGTAGAATAACTAGAGGATAACAAGAGCTGAGCTAAATTGCTAAACAAGCCAGCCACCAATGTCATTATGTCTTCTTAAAGGTTATTGCTTAACAATATCCTTCCGATCAATTCGTATTGTCCGTAGCTCAATCAGGAAAAGTACGCAAATGAGAGAGGAAACAAGCGTAAAAAAATTATGCAAATTGAGGTAATACAAACAGAAATCGTACCCAAGAACGATGTAATTTACTGGTTTGATTCCTGCATATGAAACCTGGTTAGGTTTGTCATGATATGATATATGACATTGGATGCTATATTCTATGTAAAATTAATTGATATTAAAAAACAAGTTAGAGATTCATGTAGTCCATAAGGCTTTTGCCTTAATAAAATCAATACAAAGGCAAAGTTGTTAATGTTTGTTTGTGGTGGTGTGGGTGATGTGTTGAAGGCAGGCGGTAGAGTGCAGGTGAAAATGCATCAAGTCCATTCAATTCAATATTTTTTTTTTCTTTGGCAATGAAAAACCCTTTTTGATCGCAAATAAAAATCACTTTCTACTTCTATTCTTATCAAATCATTTATTGCATTACACAGAAAAGAAGCATGCATCTACTGGGAATTTGCATTGTCCATCTTGCTCTTCAATTATAATTTTTTTTTGCTTCTTCAATTGAGATTCTCAATTTGTTGATTGGAATATAAAAAAATGGATTTTTTCTTGTATTTCAACAAACAAGATGAGTGAGTGATTTATGTGGGACAGACTACAAAAATGTATCAAAAGTGTGGTGATGTCGGTGATAATGAATTGCGTTAGAGAAGCCATTATTACTACTGCAATTCTGCAACAACGAGTACTATTGCCGGTGGGCCCTGTTGTCATTGTTGTTTGTTTTCTGATTGTTTACCATCGCATTGTTGCTTCTCTTTTCAGAAAATTCAATTTGCGGAAAGTCATTCATTTTCGTTTTTGAGTTTTCCGAGGCATAAAGGAAGCTGTGGTCTTTGCGGCTTTTTAAACTGTCCTGTCGAACCTTAAGAGGCCTTATTAAATTTGATGAATCTTTAGTTAACATCGAAGTAATGAACAAAATTGGAGGGAATTAGAACAATGTTTTTATTTCGTTGAATCACGGAAAAGTATTTTATTAAGGAGCATTTAAGTACCCGAAACAAGGAATGAAAACAGAAGTTGGAGGTGCAAACGATCACATTTTGTTCACGTTCCCATTTTCAATACTTAAGTCTACTGAGAAAATCGAAATTATCACTGTCACTGAACTTAAGATACGTTTTACTCTTGTTTTCATTTGCGTTCGCAAAAACGTCTTACTACACTAGTGACCGTGAATAGGTATGTAGAAGCACATCAGGGTGAACGTATCAAATCAAACTTCTATAAAAATCACCGCAAGTATGTACCTACCCATAAGTCATGATGATGCGGACGCGGCATTATTAACATCATTTCCTGTCATTGTTTCCTTTTCTTTAGCTTCAATCGAGTACTATTGCAGTTTTGTCATTCGCAGAAATTATATATCTGTCTCCTCTTTACACGTAGTCATATCTAAACTAAGCTTGTTTCAATTGTAAGTTGCGATTCTATTCCTTTTTAAAGCATTAAAATCGGGCTTGGATGCACTTTACTTATGCATCGAACCGAAGAGGAGGAATGCTATTTCTAACTGTAAGCATATCATTTTCTAACGCAAATGATGAGATACTTGGGATAGATATTACATTTGAATAATAGTGCATATTTTCACGAATGCATAAGGTAGACCCCCTGCCAAGTAGATGCATGATCAGAAGTCATTTGATTGTTAAAAAATGACGAAAGGCGATGATATCCGACTCCGAATGTAACAATACGATAATATTTTTACCTTTCTTGAAAGTTTTACTCTTTCTGATATGAGGAATACGAAACGGAACTTCTGCATGAATTGAAAAATAGGAAAAATGCATGTCTCATTAACTTATCATCATAAACGAAAATTGCAATTGACAATAATCTAGAAAATCAATGCATCATATATCCCATCGCAGCAAGTGCAACAGCATGCCCAGAGAGAGTAAAGTAGAAAGGAGTTGAATGTTAAATCAGAATTAAACAGGAAACTGAAATAGGGAATTAGATTTTTGATTCGTCATAGTCATCATAACAAAGCAAAATTACAGCTTCATTAACTAATTATAAGTCTAGTCTGACTTAAGTCGTGACTTAATTTGAAAAGGAAATAATACTAGTATGTATTTGTAGAAATTGGAATAGTACTTGCTACACCATCTACAAAATTATTTATTCTTTAATTAAGTATGCATACATATGCATATTTTATTACTTATTTCCTATCTTTCAAGTCAATCATGTCAATTATAATATTGATTGTGAATTGTTTTGTCCAAACGCCTATTGAAATATATTTGGTGTGACAGTGAAACAAAACAAGAGGGTTTGACGGTCTTGTTAGGCATGAAGGAGTGAAATGTCCCATTAATCGAATTATACACGTGGAAAGTCTTTTGTCCGCTCATGTCCAATTAATAGCAAATATTTATCATCTTTCATAACACCATGCAGCAACAACAAAAACAATGACAATTTTCTTTGAATGCAATGAGACACAAACACAATGTTCAATTGGGATTTTTATGCTGTGCTGTTTTGTGACATTTCTCAACACGAAAAAATATTTACGACTCAATTAGTGTGAGAACAATGCATTCCGAGCTGGTCAAATGACAGATATTTTCCTTTCGCAACTTTTTTTTCGAGGGAAATAAGACAATGTGGTGATTGGTGACAAAAAATCTAAAAGTTTATGATTATTTCATGACCACATGACATCTCTGCTATTTCTAGCTTTCGCTTTCTTCCTTTGCTTCGAAGAAGGAATAAAATTCATACTTTTGCTTAATTAATTTAGTTTTTTTCTTCTAATGAGGATAAAACGAACGCCCATTGTTGAGCTCTTTCTAATTTTCCGAAATGCCGTAATGATTTTATGCTAAGTTTTGAATTTGATTATCATAAAATTATAGTATTAATGGAAAAGGAAAAATTGAATTAGATGACTTATAATTGAGTTGTGAATAAATATGATTTTCAAGCGGTAGTGTAAATATAATGACACGCTAATTAAGTTTAGGAATGGTCACCATTGCTTCCACCCACCTTAATCGTGAGAAATGAGAAATCATACCATGTTTTCACCTCTGTACGAAGTAAAGTGTTTCATTTCACACTTTAAAAAATTGTCATGCTATTACAATTACAATTCACGATGATGTATGGCTGGCTGCAAATGAAAATTTTTCTTATCGTAATAATTAGGGAGTTTCAGCGAGCAACCGCACTTAACACGCTGTAATTTGGCGACTTAATGCGCGTTATTATGAAATATGAAATCACGCTAATATCATGTTATCGGTTTGAGGATGATATGATGAGTGTTTCAGGAAACAACTTTAGTCATCATTAGTGAGCATCATTATTGTAAAAGACGAAATGAGTTACGCAATCGGAGTTTTGGTGTTGTCTAAAGCTTTTGTTAAATGATTTCTCATTCCATTTTATAAAAGTTCGATGAACTTTTTACAGCTAAAGCATGTTGACCAAAACAGGTGAATCAAATATTTTTGAAAAAATAAAAATTTGACACAAAAGAAACTTCAAAAATTGAGTGGGTATGTCATGACATCATGACCCTACACTCTGCAGCTTTGTTCGACAATAATAAAATATTAAGAACGAACTGCGGTGATTGATTTTCTCCAGATTAATTTATCCAAGCGCAAGCGCAGTAAAGTTTAATAAAATATTAATTTACAGCATCGATTCCGTGACATAGAAGTGACCTGATTTTAGTTTTCATTATTACGTAGCTGACGTCATCAGCGGAGTATTGATTTCGATT
>JAHZMX010005641.1:0-15559 GCA_027743895.1 Seira musarum
CCCCCCCCCCCGGAGGTAGGTAATTGGGAGGAAAAAACTAAATTCACCACGTGAAACTGGGTGTTTATAAACATTGTAGGGAAACCAAATTTTTAACAATACTATAGCCAGTGACCACAAAACGAGGGAGAAGTCCAATTAAATCGCATTTTGTGGGGCATGTTGATATCCCCCTTTTGTAGATTTCGTACCGTTATTATTATTATAGTGTCGCCTAAAAAGACATCTAAGGCATTCCAGCTTTTTTATTAAAAAAACCACTACAGCACTTTATTTGTACGGTCATAAAACGCTAATACACTCGGTCGTCAGAAACTGAATATACAAAACATTTTTTTCAGGCGTTTCAGGCTCATTTTAAAATAGACAGAGATGGATGTTACCCGGGGTTAAATAGATCTTACCAATAAAATGGTATGAAATCGCTAAAAATGGGCAAAAATATGAAGAAGTAGGTAAATAGATAGATACGATTGTACAACCTTAAACCCGATATTATCCACTTAGTTTTAAGCGTTTCAACCCAAATTTACCCATTTAAACCAGTTGTAACCCATTTTAACCTGCATTTGCTCATTTACTTATTTTGTCCCACTTTAACCCGTTTTACCCATTAAAACACATTTTTACACAATCTTTTCCTTTTCTTCCCATTTTTACCCAGTTCTTGCTTGCTTTTACCCACCCGTTTAAACCCGTTTTAATAAGGAAAAATAGAAACCCATTTTTATGAACTGGACATCTCTGAAGGCGGAGCTCTAAATATGCAATTTAAAGTTTTATTAAATTTGTATGACTGTTAAACATTCTTAAGTACCAAAGGAAATCATTTGATTGATTCTAATTGAGCTATTCCATTATAAGCTTTTACCATTATAATCCATTAACATGACTTAACCCACTTTTGAGATCATTTCTTTTCTCGGTTGAGCGAGATTGCTTGAAAGCATCTCTTTGTGAAAGTACTGCACTTATTGTCCTGTAATTTGTGCTCAGACACTTAAGCACACACCTTGGCCGTTTTTGTTGAACAAGCCATATTGTTTAAATTAATGGTAATCCAATTTACTTTGCAAAACCTCTTCTCTCCCGTTTATATATGATTGCACCAATCGTTTATGAAAATAAAGTTGACACATTTGGCCATTTTGAAGGATAAGTGATGAAATCATAACCTGTATAGCAGTCAGCCTAATTGACTTCTGAGTTAACGTGTACTACTTCTATTGCTACAATCCTCTATGATGTCTTAAGAGCCAAAATTGAAATATTTTGCTTAAACAATCTACATCACTTAAACATGATATGACTAGCCCTACAGATTGCCCATATATCTACTCCCGTTTCGCCTAAGCCATTTATGTGGTTCATTGAAATCTTGAAAAATGAGAATAAAACTCATGGTAAGTGATTAAACTATGTGATTCAAGTAATATTTACATTATAGTGGTTTAAATTTTTTGCGTTCCCAATCTCATTGGAAAGTATAAAGCATATCATACTTATGTGAAGTGTACTCAGAAAAGATTTTACTTGCTCTTAAACAGAATTAATCAATTTCAATTATGGAACTTGGGACTTATTACTGTGTTCTACGAATCTGAGTGCCGAGTTTGACATGTCCGTCTGTAAGTCTTAATAAGAGTTTTTGGAACAAGGTATCAAGGATAAAGTTTATTGGCATATTAAGAAGAAAACATGCAAATTTAAAAAAAAGTCTGTCATCTTTAGACCACAGCGTCAATTGCAAATCACTCTAAGTAAAAATGAGCTTATTTTGGTGAACTTTTAATGGGCTGCTTTTACAAATATATTGCATTGATTTAAATTGTATGTCAGTCAAATACATTATACAAACTGCAAATAAAAATTAACCGTAAAGCATTTGTCCTAATCCGACTTGTTAATGGGTAATACAAGGTAGGTGGGCAATAAAAAACCCACCTGGGTTTAACGGGTATTCCCCACTACCTCAAAAGCGGGTTTTAATGGGTTTTTGTGGAAATAAAAAAATAACATTACGTACGTATACAATCATTGAGTAATATAAGGCGGGAATTCAAAATTACCCATTATTACCCACCCGTTTTTATTTCCCATTAAAACTCGTTTTTTGATCAATATACGCCGCTTGATGACTCGGGGTAATGTTATACATTGTTCTTGCATAGTTTCGTTTACCATGAGTCCTTTATTACCCATTAAAACCCGTTTTTGGCGATTATTACCCATTATTACCCACTTATACCCATTATGGCAGATTAAAACCGATTAATTACCCGTTAAAACCCGTTATTATCTGGTACCCACCAATTTTTTGTTATTAGCCGCGGGTAATTAACATGTCTGGTCCTAATGCCATACGCCGTGGAACTATTATCAAAAACCATATTTTCTCGGCTCTTTTGCCACCTTCCTAAAATACCACTCAAACTTCAGCTATCAGCTACGTATCAACTCTCGCAGTTATGAATTTTCTCCACATTTCAGCTGCCCTAATGTGGTTGCATCTACCTGCAAATTGCTTACCACGTACCTTTCACTCTTTCACTTAACCCTATTGTTACCACGTTGTGTAAGTAGAACATTGCAAAGCTGGCAAGTATAAAATGCGGACTTTGTTTCTGGGAGAAGGCATAAAACTCTGTGACACCGAGCCGAGCAAAGCAAACTAGCTCAGTCCGTCTGTTTCAGTTTGGATTTGGTGACTGTTTACACTATAAAGATTTTTCCTATTTCCCATCTTAAACCGTTAATTTTCAACGAGCTGCCAACTAAAGGGGAAGAATTTAAGCGGAAGAATTCAATTATACTATCTGGCGTAATGTCAGCATTAACTGTTTCCGTGCCCAGTCACACTCATCCAATAATGAAGACATCTTCTGCAGGTAAATCATCATCATTCTTAAGGTTTATATTTCTTAAACCTATAAACTACGTGAGTTGATTGATTTATTTAGTGATTTGTGTCATCATACGCTTCCTTTATGTTATAGTTGGGCTCCAAAAACACTGAACTCAAATATCTATTTAAAAACATTTCAGACTTAAGGTTGAAAATTCCTTATGGACATAGTTCTATTCCACAAATGTCATATAAACATATTTGCAATTTTGCCGACTGTGTACTTTGGCAAAATTAACCAATACACAGTCAGTTTTAAAACAACAAAAGTCAAAATATTTTAGGCGACATTCGTAGTACGGAATATCGTTGTTTGGCATAAATGAATTTCGTTTGATCTTCAACCATAGCCTTGCCAAATATTAAGGGAAAGAAAATTGATGCGGGGCTAATGAAGAGATCATGCTTGCAAATTAGGAAAGGAGGACTAGGAGATAGTAGAGATGATTTTTTTGGAATCGCCCTTAACTTTTAAAAAAATCGACATAAGCAATGTTAGTATTGTGTTACGGTCTTCTGTTTACAACAATTTTCGGAAAAATTCTTCAAATACAAGTCTAGAACAATTACATAAAATTAAAACCATTTGGTTACATGTATATTAATTAGTTTTGAGATATTATGAAGTCAATATTTACATAATTGTGCGGAAAGGGAAAAGGCTCGTACCCAAAATAATATTTCTGCGAGGAACAAAGCTAGATACTAAGCTAGTCCCTACACCTTTAATAATCAGACTATAAAATTGTATTTCAGGTGGTCACGGCTTTTCCGGTGTGAAGGTAATAATCTTCAACGATATTCAAGATGAACATGTATCTGCTTCTATCAATGTGTTTAAGTTGATGTCCTGACCTGACAGTGTCACTCCCATCCAAAACTGGATTCTAATACTCCTAAGAAGAGGGATAAGGTGATGAAAAATCCAAGGAAAGCAGTAAAGAAAAAAGCACGAGTATGGAAAGAGGTTACGACTGCAACCTTTACAACTTACTAACATTCTATTTGGTTGACAATAACAATGTATGAATTTTGAGCAGGGTTGCAAAGTGTGTGGGGATAAAGTCCTGGGCCGCAACTACGGGGGACTATCATGCGTTACTTGCAAAGCTTTCTTCAGGCGATCAATACGTCAGGAGGATTATCCTAATTATAGGTGTGTTAAAAATCGCAACTGCGATATCAATATCATAACAAGAAAAGGTTGTCGTAGCTGCAGGTTTAACAAATGTCTTTCCATTGGAATGGACATCAACCGGGTCAAACCTCCAAAGGATAAAACTCATGTCAGTCATCGAGAGTAAGTATGTTATCCTTACAATTTTTATGAAATGAAACCGATTAAATGAAAGGTGAAACTTTGCAAGCAGAAGCAGGGAAAAAGTACTCCCTTAAGGTGAAAGAAAGCGGAGAACAAAAAATAATGCTGCTATACAGTGATAACAACGAAGCTGGAAAAGGATTCACAGCAAATGAGTTGTATTCAGAATACTGCTTCAATGTCTGTCAAGTTTCACTGGCAATCAAAGAAAACTGATCTTTTCCTTTGAAGTTACTAATTCTGCACATGATGATCATTGCTACCACCATGCATATAAAAGGTTTGTGAAGACCAGTCGAGCGATATGTTGCACTCCATGTTCCATACAAATGGATTTAACCACGCGCGGTCGTTAGCAGTAAACAAATTTAAGAAAAATGGAATACCAATTACACGAAACAGCAAGGGATTCTGAAAGTTATCCCAAGTTGTATTTCTTAACCAAAGTGTTCTTAACGGTTATGCTATTGACGGTTTATAACGTTCCAAATTTTAAAGTGATAGCTTTGCTCGGTTTTTCAAGCTCTTTCAAAGAAGCTCTTGAATGTCATATGTGCAATGAAAACTAGTTGATTAAAATAGCGCAAGTGTCAAACAAAACTTGCAAACGCGCTTTTTTGAACAATTTAATGTCCTCCTCACGTCTTGGTCATGGTTTTTGGCTTACATGTGTGTCAGCCATTTATGATTCAATAATGTCATTCAACGAAACGAAAATCCAACGGAGCATTTATTTTACTTTCGTCTTTTACGAATACATTACTTATTAAAGAAACATGATTGAACAGGGCTGCAAAATAAAGTGTTATGGTAAAATCAGCAAATTTAAGAACAGAATTGATAAAAATACACACGTGCACTACCTTTATGGCTACCTTACTAATATAAATTTTTGGGAGCTTTACTTTCTTATGCCTTCTGTAACTCGTAAAAAATTTACCGAAAAAAGCCTTTGGTAAGAAAATTGCTACCTAAAGATTCAGGGAGAAATGATTGCAGCAACGTGTAATGGACCTCAGAGCATGTCTCTTGTTTTGCATACAAACCACTTCAACAGTGAAGAAACAGGAGTTCAGCATACAAAAGCAATAGCCATATTTTCGCGTTTAAAATGTGGTGGGCATCTCGATTTTGACTGCCTAAATAATTTATGTGTACATTATTGCAGGCATGTACAGCTGCCAGACCGATATGTTACTACGGTCACATATCCATCTCAACAGCCAAACCCAATATGCCACGACTCCTCAAATGCTGAAATATGCCAAAATCTCAGTTCAGGAAACGTAATTCAACAAAATCATCAAAAGAATACGTACAAGACATTTCAAATACTTTCTAAGCCAATAGCTACAACAGCAGATCACGTGTTAAGGCGAGAAAGTACAAGTATTGTGGATCAAACGTTGGATGGTTTGAAAAGGGATGAATGGGACGAAATAAAACGCATTTTGGACGCATATAATTATGCGAACAAGCGGTTTCCTTTCCATTTGACAAGCTGCGCCGGCACCCGTGAAGTAGTTGAGATGTTTAGCACACTTCTTCGCCGGTTCGTGTTTTTCTCAACACTCATTAGTGATTTTGCTGCAATGAACAGAAATGAGCAGGAAAATCGACTAAAGGCAAATATAATAGGCATGTGCTTCTTACGTGGAACCGTTTATTCTGGCAGAGACAACAAACAATTGCCATGCTCTCCCTTGGCTTCTCTTAAGTATTCTCCTCGATTACTGGTAAATATTTTGCTGATAATTTATCGAGGCTTTTTTATTCATTCGAATCGCAATATTTGTTAATGCAAACAATATTGACCGGATTATGTCGTGTTACTAGGTGACGGATACAAAACATACTGTTTCTCCAGCCTTTTTTGGCTTGCTGCTTGCCCTCATACAAAGAATGAAACTCTTTAAAATTGACGAGGCCGTCGCAATGCTGCTTACAGTAATAATTCTATTTTCATCAACACTGGAAAATATCAAAAATAATGATGGTAGCGTCCAGAATAAATACATTATGCTACTCAAAAAGTATGTTCTCCAAAAAATTGGAATAACTGAAGGGAGCCGTATATTTTCTCAGGTAAAAACCATTTATTAGGGCCTTATCAAAATATAGCAAAATTTTGAGCTCTCATCCCGGCAAAACGTTGCATAAACATTATTGGACATTTATCGTATTATTGAATAATAAACGTCGCAACATCACACGGTTTAGAACATTTTTATATCAAATTTTGAATTCATCATTCGCCTTAAATGACCAACCAGGAAGATTATCTTACTGTTTTTCTAACTTAATATTCATATAGGATTTTTCAAACATAAGTTATGAGCAATATTACCAAAAGTCGGACTAACGGTTTTAAAAATAGAAAAAAGTTATTAAGAAAACTCCTGAATTTAGTGTCGATTGATTTGAAGTATTAGTTACCGCAGAAAAGCAAAAACTTATTCCGCAAATGTGGAAGCATGCATATCATTCCATATTTTAAAGTATATATATTTTGTTGAAAATTGTTAAATTTTTTTTACTTTACGTTGATTACAAATTAATCAGGCTGAGTTTGGCAATTTCTCGTAGTATTAACTAGTATTAACCATTAACCCGTCAATTTGGTTTTTCGCCGGCAAAAACATTGATATAAATAGATTTCTCCTTCTCTACGCGACCTCTTTTTTGTTGGCTTGTAACCAATTTTGCCGTCAATTTCAGTTGCAAAGTTCGTATATGTACTTACGCACATTTTCACAATTTTTTTGTATGTCACAAATTTAGACTTTTCAACGGCCATTTATTAGCAGCTGTAACAATTTGACAAGGTTTGAAAAATTTGAAAACTCGCGTTCTATTTTTTTAGTACACGTGAATCATTGGGATGGAGGTGAGAAAGTAATAATTTTTTTACTCACAATGTACGGGAAGTGCAAGTCAACGATGCCGTTTCAAATTTTGTATTTTTGAGTAATGGCAAAAGAGAGAGAGAGAGTGCGAAGATCCGGTGTGGCCCCGTACATTTTATGAGTTGACTTTATAAAGCGCATTTGCCACAATCGTTTTCCTCGTATTAGTGTATGGTAACAGTGCGATGTAAATCAAGAGAGGTAAGTCGGGTTGAAGACTTCCAACGGGTCCAACAAAATTGACTGACCATGCACAGGGTAAAATGATACTATCGTCGATCGCCTCTACCACTTTAGACTTGCACGCTGTTATTACTCTCTTTTCAAGTCTAAATACGTACAATCTGTATTTATGCGTGACTTCGTGAGAAACCAAATTACCGGGACTTCTTGGATGTCTCCAACCTGGCTTCCTGGCATCTTCCAGGTTTACTTTGCGCTGTTGTCATAGACTAGTACGGTGAGGTCATTTGGGGCGAATGCGATTTTTATTGTCTATTCTTGTAATATAAGGCCAGTCTTCCAGGATCACGTCGGATTTCATAAATGCAAAATTACATAAAAAAAGGAAAAACAAGGGAAATCTTTCCGCTGGAAATCATAACATTAATTTAATTCTGCTCACTGTTTTTTTCCCATGTAAAACCGTATAAATTAACCTAACATTAAGTTAATTTTTTAGCCAAAAAGGGAAAATGATAAATTTTCTATTTTACTAACTAAGTTGCCTGGCGCTGGTAAGCAATATATTAAATGTCTTTACGGAAAAAATGAAGGATAGTCTATTTTTTTAACTTCCAGGTCATGAACGAGGTTGAAAACTTGGATGGATTAAATAAATCGTATATGAAAAACGACATAATCATCGATCAAAACACTGCCACGATCGTTCGGCAGCTGTTAATTGAGCTTCAGGAAGATATTAGTAGTGACTCCCACGTGAACAGAACAATGCCTATCTCAATTCCATCTGTTTCCGAATTTCCAAGGGAGGCTCTAAAAAGTATTGCATCGTATTCTCCTTCCCCGGGATCACCTGCATTTCGACCTGTGGCATCCAGTTTAAGTAATGGCATAAATCCGAACGCCACTCTAGTACATTGTTCAAGCCACCCAAGCACCTCTGAGCCATCAGTCATCAGTTTCAAGAAACATTTGCACCATCACACCTTCCTCGAACAACATAAGATACTGTGTCCTTAAGCAAATACTGAGCTAAACGATAACCAATAGCTAGTAATATTGTAGCAAACAGCACTGTTGCATTAGCCGTATGCTCGGAGTCAAAGTATGTTGCATCGAAATATTTTACAATGCTTTCTTGTCAAGCATTTCGGTAACTACAATATAAATAGTCAAAGATGTATCAGTAAAAGTTTTTCCGTGTGTATTGAGTAATGACAAAAACTGATAACTTGAAAAATCGAACGTTTATTTCACCATCTGTGGTTATATTCTGATTGTGCTTTGAACGAACTATTTCCTTTATTATCTTTTAAATGTTTAAGCAATGGTACATTCAATCCAACTTTAAATTGTTTTAAAAAATGTATAACTATACTTTACGCTTTCTCACCCACAGGGCCATAGATGCCAGGTAGTCATAGCGACGCCAAAATAATAATCTCAAAAGAGCCATTGAAACCAATCACCAAAATTAGTACTCAGGCAGATTCGGCCTTTTCAAATTTTTTTATCCCAAAATCAGGATTGCTATCGGTGGCTCTGTTGAAAGATTTAGGTATCAGTGGGGGTATCTTTTCTCGAATATGACAGGAAAGTGTTACCAGCGTGAATTTTGACCGGGATATGAGTTCTTAGCGTCTGTACTCATCCGTTAGTGAATTTCGAAATTCAAATTCCAAAACTAAATCGATTTCAGTACGATACATTTTTAATGCAGTCTGGATTTTCCAATTCCAGTATTTTTCTCTTCCTTCATCCATAATAAATGATATCGATTTTTTATTAGTGATAAATTATAAGTTCGGATCGCTTTGGTTGGCAAATAAAAGTAAATAACAATTATGTCTAGCATCAAGCACGTACCACGAAAGACATGAAAGCCAGGGATTCACTAGCCGTAATATTGCAAAACTCTCGTATTAAAAGCGAATAATCCCAGTTTTGGTAATAATTTTCGTGATTTAAAAATCTCATATTGTAATAAAGAATGTTGAAAAATCTAGCTTCCTACTCAGGTGCCAACCAGTATAATGCCAATTTGTTTACCATCGTCAAAATCTATTAATGTATACTAAACGCGTTTAAATTCAGGATTGGAAGTCCATTACTAGTAGTAAAGCAATAGGTACTTTGTAAAGAAAAAAGTATTATCTTTTAGCACTTTCACTGACGAATTCCAATATGTTCGCAACGTCCATTTTTCCTTTGAGCTTTATTTTCTCCATTACTTCAATTTTGGCATTTTGAATAACTTTTGGTGTATACTTAATTTTTACTGGACTCAACTCATCCGCTTCACGTTGATTTTGCGAAATGACTCATCCTTAAAACAGTTATTTACTTTTTTGAGATATATTAAATAATTTAAAGTTTATGATTTTAATTTAGAGTAAACGGCAAATTATAGAATGTCCACATGAATAAATAAATGCGGTTTTGACGTTCTGTCTTATTTTAATATATACATGTACTCATTTTCTAAGGAATTACTGTATGGATCTTTGGTCTGCAAATAAACAATAATAATATCTGCCGGTGTAAGCTTAATGTACAATACGCGAAATATCCTTGATCGTCGACGGCACAAAAATGTGGAAAATTCATAAAAAATGCGTAAGGGAACGCACATCATTTGTCCCAAAAATAAACATTTTTTTCGCATTATTTCCCATACACTTACAGATTGTTAGAACCAATATTGCATTCCGCAAGGAATTCACCATTCTCAAACCCGAATGAGGATTGTACCATTGGTGGTTCAAGTTTTGTTGTTTCGTTGATTTCAATCGATATTCCATTGAAAGAAGTGTACACTGCTGAAAACACAGCTACCCGAGAGACGTTTTCCTGCTTCATGTTTGACATAGAAGTTAGGAAATTCTGACTGGAGTTTAAGATATCAAAAACTAATCAAAGAATTTCAATTGGAACCTTCAACCAACCAAATTTATTACTAGATTATGCGTTTGCAATAATCAACGTAGTTTAAAGGGAATTCTGGTACAACTTATTTTTAAAGTTTGTTTTTCAGTATCACTTATTCAATCCGGATTAGACTTTCGACTATAGACAGAGCGCATTCTATAGATTACGTAGGCGCTTTAAATTTTTAAAATTACTCTTGCAGTATATTTTTTTACCGAGTTTGTTTAGGAACACGCAAGACTTCCATTGACAAATCACGCCGCAACTTTGTCATATTTAATTTTAAAGTAAAAACCCCAAGATGTGGTAAAATGTGGAGGACAACCTGAGCTACAATATGGACTGCGGCTTTGAAATTTTGAAGACTGTTTGCGATAAAAGCGAGGCATTTTCTTTCGATGGGAGAAAGTCCAAATTAGATGATTCCAAAACTAAGATAGTCTGAGGGCGTTCTTTTGCATGGGTAATGATATTAGTCCTTTCAATGTGATGGATAAAAGTAGTCGCTACTAAACCTCATCACGGAAAACAGGCAGAAAAAAGTTGTAGAAACTGCCCTACTGCAAAAACGTAAATCCACGCTCCCTAAGGTGTCCCCAAAATTCTGTTATAACTCAACCAAAGATTAGCATTTCAACAAATTATTTGGCGACACATGGGATGGTGTATCAACGAAGCGCAAAAAGTAATTACAGTTGCGACTTACAGGCAGGAACTACTATAGTATGCTTGAACCAACTTGGAGCAGAGTAGACAAAGGGTCTCTTCTTACTTTCACCATCACATTTTCTCAAATAGCTAGGAAAGAGCTAGCATAACCACTCAGTTCTGCCTGAGCAGCGAAATGCTCAACATCATGTTAGAGTGACGCTACGATCCCGTTCACTTTCGTTATCAGGGGCAGATTGCGACTCATATTTTAGATTTATGAATTAGGCGGACTTCTGGAATTAACATGAACATTAACGCGGCATCCTTGTTTGTCTCAACCAGATAAAGTATATTAGTGATAAGGTATGAGATAATTGAAGCATTGTTTTATTGCTGTATATTCATATGAAATGTTGCGATGCATTAGTTGCATCATATTCCTGCTGTTTATAAACTTAATTCCAAGTGACGCGGCTCGGTAGAAATTTCGCAAAGAAAATTATACAAATCAGCAATATTCCAAACCGGCCCACCAAAAATATATAAAAATAAATTCAATTGTCTCTTATCAAGTGGCAACAAATTTTAATGCCTTTGTTGTGCTTGAAAGCTTTATTTTTTTCATTTAGGAGCAAATATGTTCAAAATTTTTTATGAGGAGTAGCACTAACATCAGCTGGAAATAAGGCAACCGGGAACACGATCAACATTATTTTAAAGTATTTCCAGGGTAAATGCATGAAGGAACTTCCCAACACACTAAAAGAAAGCAAAATTTTGTTATACATTTTGTGTTCAAATCATAAAAAATGAAACCCATTTAACATATATTAGAAACTTTCGATTCAATAAATGCGGAAAAGAAGTTCATTAAGTACCGTGTTAGCACTTTGCTGGCATCGTACTAATGCGAAATTGTGCTGCTTAAGTATATGAAATATAAGAGCGCACCAAATATGTGGAAATTGGATTCCCTGTGTGGGAAGTAATGAAGTTTCCTGTAAACTACAGAACTTTTCTACTAACCAGGAAGGTGTCAGTTTAGTATATCGGAGTCGGGGAGCTGAACCATTGTATAATATGTATTTTTTAACGTCATTTACGATAGGAATAAGCTTATTCCCGACTAGGGACATTTGCACGCACTTATCGGCAATTTTCAAACCGCGCGCTTTAAATCAAAGACAAACATGAGGTCAAAGCTCTTTCCTCCTTGTGGTCATGTAAGCGCTTGATTATGAATTCCTCCAGCAAAGCAGGGAAGGGAAAGCAAAATATTTTTACGGCCACTTACTTATGATCACAAAGGCCAGAGAAAATGAAAGATGAATGCTATTGATTTGTGTTTAGACTACATATTCATACTAATAATCAAACACATAAAATATTGCATGGATTCCGCAATGAGTGAATTAGTATTATTTTTGCTTTGTGAATGACGAAAGGCCATTTTTGGCAGTTGGCAAGTTTAAAAAGTGTAGTGAACACCGAGTACGAAAAAAATCTGCACT
This sequence comes from Seira musarum, assembly GCA_027743895.1. Lineage (NCBI taxonomy): Eukaryota > Metazoa > Arthropoda > Collembola > Entomobryomorpha > Entomobryidae > Seira > Seira musarum. The sequence goes on from JAHZMX010005641.1 coordinate 12,406, forward strand.
GGACGTTCGTCAAAACCGTTATTTTTAATCAAATAAGAGGTGTTATATATTTTTTGGATTTAAATTTTCAATTGAATTTATAACTTTGAACTGGTTTGGAAAAATCATCTAAAGCTGGTTGTTCTTCAATAGATTAAAAATTTAAACGCTGACTTAAAAATTAATTACATGTTTTGGAAGTCGTCGACCATCAAACTTGAGCGAAAATAAATCTTGAAATGTCCGATTGATGCATTGTGCAAACTGAGAACGCTGACGTTGTAGTTTGAACATTTTTGCATAGATATTCTAGTCGATCTGCGAAAAACCATCATACATTTAGTTTTATGTCTTACAATTTAAATCAATTTCTAAACAACATAGTTGATGACACTCGATTATTTCAGTTAATAGACGCAATCGGAACTTTTTTTTATTCACAGGAAGCACAATCCCTACATTTAAAATAAGTTGAGATGTAATTTACACACACACAGAGGAATATTGTTTTCTTCTACGTTGCAAGATATTTTTTTAACTATGTATTTTGCAGTTTAATTGAACAGGGCCTATTATTTTAGCTGGCTTATTCCGATTAACGGAGCGTTCCAAGAAAATTTTATGTAGAATCCTTGACACGGCTAAAAGGTAGCAGCAGTATGACAGGGGAGGGGGGGTGCTAGTCGACTGGAATGACAGAAAGTGACAGGGGAGGGAGGGGGGTCGGAAAAATCACGAAAAATCGATGACGTAATTTATGGATGATCCCCAATTTGAAATACGGCCCTGCCTCATATTGATAAACAAAGAAAGAATTTAAAAAATGATCAAAGCAAAGTGTTTTATGACTAACTACATCTTATAAAGCTCCTAATTGTGCATGAACGCAAGAAGAAAAGAGCTTTGACCTAATGCTTGCCTTTGATTTAAAGCGCGCGGTTTGAAAATTGCCGATAAGTGCATGTAAATGTCCCTAGTCGGGAATAAGCTTATTGCTATCGTGAATGTCGTTAAAAAATACATATTATACAGCGGTTTAGCCCCCCGATGTCGATATACTAAACTGAGACCTTCCTGGTAAGCGCCTACAGTAAAATGGACTATTTTACCTGAAATCGACTAAAATTTCCGCATTTTATGCCATTTACAGTCACAATGAATAAGTGATATTGATGCAACCAAAAGAAATAAACGTGTATTGAGGATGACGAAAACAATATATGGCCCTGGTCATGCAACGATGGTGATGATAGATGACGTGGATGCGCAGTTGTATGGAAAGAATCACGTGCTAAGATCAATGAGATATGCAAGGAGAGTGACCATATAATTGGCAAAGGATGTTTTCATTTTAAACTTCTTAGTGCTTAAAATAACGGTCCAAAGACTATTTCAGTTAATTGAATTGTCTTAGAGAATATGTGACACCTATTTAAAATGCATCACAATGTTAGTTTTACATTTACTGCCACACATTACTAAGAGGATTGGCTTGTCGCATCACTCTCCTGGAACCTAACAACTAAGAGCTTCCATTATTTCAGGCGATTTTGTTTGAAATAAAGAAAATAATTTATACTTAATTGTATTTAATACTTGTTATTTCAGTATGTCTTTATTAAAGTAAATAATAATACACCAGAGTCAAAAACGCTTTTAAATCCATTCAACAATGTAATTATTGGATTCAGCTCCATTTCAAGATTGTATTTGAAGTTCCTCATTCCACAAAAGTTCAACTTATCTAACAGGATCTGCCATTATTTAACGCACCTCTGGATTATATCAATATTGTTTGAATGACTTTGTCAGGAGAAATTGTTTCAATAGATCACTCCATTCTGATCCAATATTTCAATGCTTAGATAAATATGAAATAGGTTTTCACGCACTCTTTTAATCATGAGAAACATGAAATTCTGACTCTCAAAGATGACTTGGTAATGGTCAAGATCTACATAGCCGTGGCACTCAAAATAAGTTGCGGTGAAAGTCAGTTGGCAAGGTGTGCCGCCGTGTTACTGCCAAGATTTAAATCCATCTACAATCTAGAGACGTCCTACGATTTTGCTCACAAATCTCACAACGAAGCTCGAATACTGAAGCTGATAAAAACTGGTGAAGAGAGGGCTCATCTTTTCAATGCACTCATATTTGGCGTTTAAGCTGAGTAAGGGCAAAAAAAGGTTGCTTTCTGTCTCATCTTTCTCTCAGCTTTCTCCAGTCGTTTGGTGGAGAAGGGCTACATTGCTTTCCTAGCTCAAATTAACTCTTGTGGTCCAACTAAATTTTTTACGTAAAACATTAGTCTATAGTTTGCAAACAGAAAGACTCATTTTCCATGATTTTTTTAAATTCGGAAATGTTGACAATGTTTTCACAAATACCATACCCATATGGACACTTTTACTATTTTTTTTGTTCATTTTCACACACATCAAGCAATAAGGGATTAGTAGTACAGTAAAAAAATTCGAGATCTTGCATGCCAATAAAGAGTGTTTGTAAAGTTAATAGATTTGGTTTCTGTAATATCTTTGAATACAAACATGGTCGTATGAATTTGGTTGCCAAATGTCATGAAAAGAAAAGAAACAAACACTCCTTTACGTTGGTCGAATAAATTTGTTTTAAATCACAGAACTATTTTAACATTAATTTTCTCCACTACACTAGCTACGCGTTATTCGAATTGTATGGATAGGATTGAAAATAGGTAGGAACGTCCTAATAGACATAATAACCCAGCATTATTTGTTTATACTCCTACTTCATTTACGTTTTCTATAAATGAAGGAAAGTACTCTGTATTTTAAAATTTCGAATTATTTAAACGGTCAACGCCAACAGGTCGTTAAAGCTACTAACGAAACATATAGCCAGTAATACATAATTTCAAAGGTTTTCCTAACTCCTTACAAACACGTACCTCTTACGAGGAATATCAGCCAACTGCCACATTTCGGAAAGTCGTTATCCAAATTCTGACTACATATTCGAATTCTACGTACAAAATTGTATAAGAAAATTCTGCGGACGCGTTTTTAACGTCCTTTTTACAATGACAAACCGTTAGACCCCATGATCCGTATACGCAGCAAATGGATTTAGTTTCACTGTGATTTTGGCATGATGGGAAAAGTGGATTTTTGCGCGTTATAAAAAGTAGAAGTCC
>JAHZMX010005642.1:0-15062 GCA_027743895.1 Seira musarum
CATTGAAAGATGTACAATAATGTTCATTCTATCTGCATATAAATTTCTGCTTTGCACAACAGAATGACTTCCGTTTTGTCGTCTCGGAAAAAAATCTCAATTATAAACTTCATTCAGATGAACCTTATAATTAACGTCTCAAATGCCTTGGATGGAAGTATAAAGTAGACGTAGAAACGTTGACTTTCTTTGCTTCCTTCGTGCCGACCACTAGCTCGTAACCGAATTGTACGACATGAAGACGCAAATTTTTTGCATATCGTCTCTTGATGAGGAGCTTGAATATTTTTAATCTTTCTAGCTAATTCAACGAGTCCGTCGTTGTTAGTTTTAAAAAGTGTAACAAAGCCCAGTCTCATTGCTTGATCTGCTTAAGAGGTATGGACTAGGGACGAGATAAGGAAAAAAAGTAGCAATGCAAAGGGCGGTAAAGAACCGGCAAAATGTTATTGATTTAATTGGAAATTTTCTTTTTGGGGATAAGTTCACATAGCACAATCCGTAAATAGAACATTTAAGTTATTTTAGGTTAAAGCTGGCAATTATTAGTTCAAGTACGAAGAAATGCATTTGAAACTTGAATCTGCTCCATGCATTTAAAAAAAAAGAAATGATTCCGTCCTTTCTCCCTGCATATGATGGCAACGTAGAAAGTTTTCTTTTTCTCACATCAACCTAGATAAAAGCTCAAGGCTTTCTTATTCTTTTGTACATTTTAGATATTGTAAAAACCTTTAAAAACTATGGGAGATTTCTTGCTCTTTGTCATCGAGTTTTTTGGTTTTTGTTTTTTAATGGAAGACACGCAGTCACATAAGCCAAAATAGGAAAGCGCAGACGAAATGAAATGACTCCAACTTACTTGAACTTCTCATTTTGTGCTTTTTTTAGTTTCTTCCTTGATAAAAAATTGCTCCCATTTAATTCGGCATTTTTTGTATTGTTGCAATTGTTCACATTTTTTAAATTGCTATTCTACGTCATGTATATTGCAGGCGGAACTCTTAGGGAAGTTCCTGTCACGAGACAAATTCACAAGACTCTTCTGCAGTGACTACCCAAAAGCACTAAGCTCTACCAGCGCCATTCGACGCTATTTGACGGAGAACTGGGATGATGGCCCTAAAGTAAAAAGGGATCTATGTCTCCGTGAGAGGGTAAGTCAGTTTTTTGTAAATTATTCTGGTAGTTTTTGTGTCTGCATCTTCGGGAAAACTAATTCGGGAAGGAAAAACATGGACTCAATTAAAAAAACACATAGTGAAAGCGCACAGTTTGCTTAATTTTTTAAGATATACAATAAGCAACTACGGATTTCAAAGACTCAGTTTAGTTCGTATTAACTCTGTATGTAATTTTTCAAGGGTTTTGAGGGTCTCGAAAACACAAGTCGCAAGAAATTCAAAAATTATATAAAGAAAATGGGCCTCAGTCATATGACGTACGATCCGGAAGACTGTGAGAAGATGAAAAGTGTGGAAAATCGGATTCACTTGTTTTTCATGGTACGTGTGCTTATCTGTTTTTTTTTAAATATAATTTCCATTGATCCATAAATAAATAGCAAAAAACAATTTAGGAGGAAAATAGAATTTAAATTCACTCGACAAATAATAACATTCCAAAAATTGAAATTGATTGCTATACAAAATCGACTCATATTTAATTTCGTAGGAACTGTTTGAGAAGCTAGACAGCAGTAAACATGACCAGGAAGTGGTGTTGATTGTCTCTCACCCCTTCGTGCTATCCAAGTTCATTTACATACTCATTGGCACTCCAATGTACAGAACTTCGGGTTGGCGGGTATTCTACAGCAATGAAATTCAACGAAATGCTTCGTTCGTCAAAATAGCGGTGACGAGCGTTATGCGTAACTCTGAGGATCCGGACAACTTTCCAATCCCTCGTGCAGTAAAATTTCTCAGTGTTCCTCAGACAAATCATTTCGAGGCATTGGTCGATCCAAATCTGCCAGAGAAATATGGAAAATTGTCGTGCAAGCCGGAAAAACTTTGCTTCGGATGTTTTGAAATCTAAAAAGCTAAGTCAAGTTTTGTCTCTCTTCATACCACTAAATTGCTGTTTCAGTATTTCCAAAATTAATTTTTTTTATTTATTTCTTGTGGTTGGTTTAAAGAATTTTGTTATCTTTTTCTAATTGTTTACCATTTTGTATTGTGTTGTGCTTGCCTGTCGATTTTGAATAAGTAAAACTGCATATGCTCTGATGGTCTAAATATAATATATAAGTGCATGTGTACCTTATTACTGTGATTAGCGCTTTTAATTACCACACAAATTCTACATAATTCTTAGTATATCAAATTATCAACACAAATTCTATATAATTCTTAGTATATGAAATTATCAACACAAATTCTACATAATTCTTAGTATATCAAATTACCTACACAAATAGATTAATATTATGCCCTGCAAATTATAAATCTTCCCAGAGAGCCTAATAGCTGATATGGTCTCTGTAGACCCACACCAGATAACATTTTACTATGCATAGGACTTATTGAAAATCTTTTTCTCTAAATTCACCTGTTTTTTAATGGTTCATTAACTGACGTTAGAAAAAAACTCCGAGAAACTCATTGAATTAATTTAAACGATAATTGCTAATTGATGTAGAAACAAGAAATAACTTTTTGCTTCTAAATTCTTAACTTCTAAATCATATTGATGTGAATGTACCTAATTGTAATTTTCAATTGGACTGTCGGAATTCTTTAGTAACGCATGTACCTTAATAACTTTCAATTAGATTATGACTTCTGATTTAAGTACCTAATTTCAAACTAATAATTTCAATACGTCGTTTCATATTTTGAGTCAAATTTTATAATAAAGTTTAAATTTCTTTACCTTTAAACTGTTTACGGTTTCTGCCTCCATCAAGATTTCGAAGTAGCTATACATTATTATTGTCTCAAAGTTCATCATGATTTATGAAGAAACATAGAAAATACCACGCTTAAAAAAATATCAGCTTCACTTCTACAGTCTCTTTTGTTTTCCCCGAATCACTCATAAAGTAACACGGAATTAATATGCTCAACTCCGAATCAGAAGCCGGGTAAGCCATAATGAAATTACATCATTCCATTAAGAAATTAAAAGTGAAAGCCATACATTTTCTACGTAAAAACCAGCCCCCTCAAGCTGAGAGCGTGGAGCACGTGTGCAAATAATACATTTTACAATTGAGCATTCCAGTGATGATCATGCGATGAGCGAAGCTTCATTTTACTTCATCCAATTTTTTTTTTCATTTTTCTTGAATTATAAGTACGTATGTGCAGAGTACAAGTATGTAAGAAGCTTCAGTATAGACTCACATTACGTCAATCAATTACTTGAGTTGTGCGACTCCCAGGAATCTGCAAACAATGCTTAATGTCATTTTCAGCGAACGTGAAATGACGTTGTGTTTCCAGGTCATCAACTCCACTTGAGATTTTACTTTTACCACAATTCATATAACATCCCAATTATGTCATAGTCATAAGACCTTAAGAAAACGTGAAGACTCTTTCTTTCTATGTTCTTGAGCCTGTGTCAACAGCTATCGCTCATCCATTTCGTAGCATCATCAAAACAGGTTCTCGCTTCTACTAAATTTAGGTGAGCCTTTCCTTTCCACAATTCATGAGACGAGACCTGGAGGAGAGTAGCAGTAACTGAAAAAGGAGGAAGCAGAGAAAGGAGTAGGGTAAGACATGCTTTTTTGACTGTTGAGTTCAACGAGAACAGAGGACAAGAAGCGACAGAGGCAGAAACTCCACGAAGCCAGAACCACCGCGAGCGCAGAGCACTTAAGGAAGCTACAATTTTCTCCTCTGTGGCAATAAGTGGGAGACGAAGTGCAGATCTTCATCATCATAGTCAAAGTCATACGTTCCAGCATATAAATTTTTTTAGTGGTCATATATCGTTTAAAAGCATAAAGATCCTCTTTGACCTAAAGCTTCATTTATTATAATCCCAGAAGCATCTCCATACATTTTTAAGGATTTCTTTAAGAATTCACCAGATACTAAACGCAAACAGATAACTAAGGTAAAGAACTACCTACAAGATTTGGTCTGTGACACAGGGAGAGTGATATCACTATTACAGAGCTCTATTCGAGTGGAATCCAACCTAGCCTAATCCTGAGATCATCTGGAACTTTTTATTCTTTCGAATGATCATAACAAATAATAAGTTATAAGCAGGCACTCCCTCGTTGCCGGTAAACCGGCGTTTCGGTACTAAACTCTACACTGTTATCTACACTTCTTCCAAACGACATTCCTTCTAAGCAAATCTTGGAGGACGATTACATAACCTTTGGATTTTCAAGTGGAGTAGGGTTGACTTTTTCTTAAAACAATTTACTCAAAACCCTCTTCAAACTACCTGGTTCGTTGTAGTGGAAGTGCACATGCTCATCAGAGAGACGCAGTCGATCGATTTGGGGTACATTGAAAACACCGGTCAGCCCGGCACCGGATTGGCGGTCAATAGGTAAGTACTAGATATTAGCATGTGTCAGTAATATACTTTAAGGAAGTTATGAAGATATGATATGGTAGAATGCATGATGGAATTTGAAAAGCATTTTACCGAAGCGAGTTAAGGCAGAACTTCATCTTGTGCTCATTTCACTCTAAACGTACTTCCTATGTAGGTAGAGCGAAATAATCTGCCATCTTCATTCATAAATTTCCTTTAATGGGATTATATTCCAAAGGGATTTAGAATTTTCTTTCATGGTATCAAACTATTTGAGCTGATCTAAACACAGTAATTCTGCAATACAATAGATATGAGTACCTCTATTAGATTAGTTTAGGCAAATTTGTATACTCCAAAATGCCTACTTACAAATAACAAGATTTGCTTTCACAGATCAATCGTAGAGAGGGACATGTTTTTTTTTGCATAACATCATTTTTTACAATATCAAAGCTGAGGACATTCTTAGGCTGACCATCTTCTCTTTGCTCTAAGGATGTATGTTTAAGGGTTTGGCGGATTTTAATGACAAAAAGCTGTGAAAAATATTGGAAATTAGGTAGATAGATGCAAACCAATATCGGTCAAAAAATGTTTTTAAATCCTACCTTAAACCGTCTTACATCATAAATGTCCATACAGAGCTTGTCTTGCTTTCCATGTATTCCATTTGAACTCGGAACCATCAGTTTAGGAAATACTAAGTAATTCTGGAAACTGGTCAAGCTCTTCCTATTCTCTACTATTCCTTCTTGCGTGTGCTTATGTTCAGCTTTTGAAATGGGAGCATGAGTTTGCTTTTCCAACTCATCCAATTCTAATCCAAGCAATATTTTCTCTTCAGAAGATGAAACTAGCCTTATATACATTGACTGTACCCACTTATAAAAATGAGTTGCTAATTAATCCAATAGAGGAATGGACCTACGCTCTAATTAGTCTTGGGTTCTACGAATTCAGAAGACAGTGAGTACTTGCTGAGTAAGAGGCTTACCTGAGAACTCGGATTTGTTTAAATATTATATGCCTGACCATATCATATTCTCCTCCCTGAAATGAGAAAAAATAGTTTTTCTAAACATCATCCGTCTCCGTTTCAAACTCCAAGTAATTTTCTTGGGTCCAAAAAAATATCGGATATTTTAACCTTTTCCATTTACCAACTCTTTCTCGTTAAAAAAACAAAACAATACGAGAGAAAGAGAAAACGAATAACATTAAATTAGAAGAAAAAAAATTCCACAGCTAATGTTTCAAAAGAAAGTAAAGAGAGATGGGGAAATCATATTAAAAATCATGAAACCATAAGCATTCACATAAGTTTGTTTCTCCGCGTCACCCTATTTCCATTCATTACATTACGATGACTACCAAAGGAATAGGGGAAAGCGGTGAAAGCACTGATTTAGTTATAATGTAACAGGATATTTAATTCGCAACAAGAAGCATCAATGAAGCTCTATATACAAGTAAATATATATATATATAAGTAAATTTACCTCAGTTCATTCATTCTGATCAAATGTAAGCTGTTTGGCATGAAAAATATATACCCTATAGCGAAGGGTAGAATGGGAAAATTGCGAGGATGAAAAGCATGTCAACCTGAAAATAAGAACGGAAGCCATATCTCCTTCTTTTCATTATGGATTTTCCATAACCTCATTTACAGAAACACAATCAACTTAAGGAGGCACGGTTAGACTCTCTCTATTCAGAATGGAATTAGCTTATTTTTTTGTTATTTACATACACAACCTTATATGAATACCTTCACGTACATCGTATTGAGCAAGAGAATGGAAGGGATGTCGTGAATCCCGTTCGGGGCGATGCAAGACGCTCGTGCTAGTTAGTAATGTATTGTTCCACAACAATTCCTGGATAGGAATTCAACCGCCATCTGACTAGAAGCAAGCCAAGCGCTTTACAGTTGTAATCTCACCCTCAGAAAGGAGGAGAAAGGATGGTGTGCTTTTTCCACTTACATAGCATGACAAAAACGAACTTGTTCGCATGAATGAGAAAAAAAAACTCGTTCTCCGAGCGTCCCTACGCAACAGACTTCCTCATATGCACTGAGTCAAATTCTTCGTGAATGTTAACAGAACGAGCAGTGTAATATATGAAAAAGTGTGAGTGAAAGTAGAAAACAAAAATCTTTTTCAAGGAACCTTTCATCTACACTTACAATTGGCATTGTAAATGTAACAAAGGGAAATTTTTTCGATTGCCCCTGTCAACAAAAAATTGACGATTATGTTACGACTTTGCTAAAATAATCAGGTATACACATGACCATGTAAGAAAAGGACTTTTTTGTCTAATGCCAGCGATGAGAGAAGACAAAAAGGATGTGGTGGGTCTCCGTTAATGGTATGGAGGAAAAGTGCTTTAAAATAAGTAAAATAAAAGCTTCACCACAAAATGTTATTGTCTTGGAGTGCTATGGGCTTTCTGAATTAGGGAAAAAGGGCATCTGTAAAAGCAGCATTAGAAATAAATGAAGAGTAAATGCAGGCATTTGTATAATGCAAACATGTACTTGTATCGTGAATAACGGTATCCACCTCCATGCTCCCACTGGAGAGGTTTTGGGTTTCTAAATTATTTTGCGGTCAATCCCTATTGGAGCATAAATTTGCTTTCAATGTATTGAAACCTGCATAGTATGAAACATGATTTAAAAAGCATCGTTGTAGTCTCTTGAATTTTGTGGTTATCAAATTTCTTTGAATCAATAAAAATAATAGACAGGAGCTGCCCATTTTTCATACAATATTGATATACCTAAAGAGACGAACGACAAAGTTGAAGTATGTTTTATGTGTTTGGAAATAATTAATGCTGGAAGAGTTCCATCCGAGGCTGAGGAACGATCGACTAGTTCCTGGAGAAAATGGGGAAATCAATGAGAAAGTCAAATGAAGTATTTTTATATCAAATCGAGAACTTCCAGTAATCACGTTCGGAAGGTCTCGGTCCGCCGATGCCGTTTCTGCTGTATGCATGTTAAAAAATGATTCTTCCGTTTGGTTTTCGCAAATTGTAGTTACCGTGCTGTTCGGATCAATTCTTCTAGAAGCTTTTACAGTATCAACTCTCACAGGCTAGAATAAAGCCATTGCCAATTGATTAAAGACAAACATCAGAAGAAATATATGTAACCATTGCGCAATGACTGTCGGCATTTCATCATGCCTATGTTTCATAATGGCGTCATTATGTATTATATATATATATTTAATTATAAATATATTGGTATTATATTGGTATATATTATATATACCAAAACAATATATTAACCAATACTATATGAGACTCTGTCGATTTCCGTTGTTCGGTGTCAATCGTCAGCATGTCAGCAACAATTGTAGGTTCTAAACCAAATAGTATATAGGTTCTAATAAAGTTTTTACTTCTGCTGTGTTAGGATATGATAGTATTTGTTTCAGCTTTTATACATTTCTAGCACTAAACTAATGCCTAACCCGGATCATGCGTACTTGCATTCAATGCAGTTATATGTAGAAGATGACGCATCCGTGTAAAAAGGCATTCCATTTTACTGACTTGCGTTCTGTTTGCCCATTGTCCATGTTTGAAGCGAGATAATGAATTAATCTGGATACCTAAATTGAATTGGTTTTCCCATTTGGGTGAAGCTTTTGCTTGTATATAAAAAAATAAATTCAAGTAAGCTTTCTTCACTTTGACTTTTTCCTAAACCGACTAAACTAATTAACGTCTGGTAATATATTTTCATAGATTTTATTAAAATAAAATCATTTTCAAATAAACTCAACGTTTGAAATTAAAGAATTAAATAAAAGCGATCATCAAAATCTAGAATGTATAAGTGTGGATCGATTTTACTAAACTTCAGGGAGTTAAAAAAATGTTTTAGCTCATCAGTTATTTAATTTCCTTAACGGATTTATTGCCGATTCCACTAAAACAACAGTTACATTTTAATAATACAAATGTAAAACGAGAAGTTCTGATCAGCGTCTTTGGTAACGACTGCGTCAGGATTGTACGAATTGAATTGAAACGCATGAAGTCGATTGATTTTCTCGGGAATAAGAGACTCATACTAAGACTCATAATGTAACTAAATATTCGTTAAAAACTACTGGAATCAGAAACGTAGGTGAAATGTGAGAGCTTTAGGTTAGTCAAATTAGTAAGATCCGGAGAGAAACGGGGTGAAAGCATTTACTACTTATGCCATCCTCTTACAACAGTTTAATTGTTATTGCCGTTGTACAGCTGGATGATATTAAAGTTGAGCAAATTATTACGAAGCCGAACTTGCGAAGTAAGTATTGAGATAGATGCGACCGTCTGTCCGTATACACGACGGCTTTCGAAAGAGGTCACTGATTTACTTCAGATTTGGAATAAAGGTTTCTTTCGTTTTGAGGATGACACCCATTTCTTTTAAGAATTGTAGGGAAAATACTAACGGCAGGGTCAACGGTTGATGTTTTTTCACAAGACAACATATGAATTTTAATAGCTCAATCAGAAGCGCTTAAAAAGCTGAATAAAACCTCGTGTTAGGAATTTCGAAATTTCTTAACGGAAAACCACAGGAGGTCTACAAAAAAGTTTTGCATCGCAACGTATGACGTGTAACACCTCATTTGAAAGCTGTTTAAAAACTGAGTGAAACTCCTACCTTAAAATTTCTAATGGCCAGCTTCGGCGGGCGGTTAAAACTTTTTTAATGAAAACAGTTAGTGATACCTCGTTCAAATGGTCTCTTCGGACTCCTTTCTTTTCATGCATGCTTTTATGACATTCATAATAGGAAGCATTCGTGAGTTCAACTGCAAAAAACTTTTTGCTTTGACAGCCTGAGAAACTTGAGGCAGTATTCGGAGAACAATTAGCTCGTCGGTGACCCCTTCTCTGCTACGTGGCTACAGCTGTATTAACAGTTTTAGTAAACGTCAACAGTGAACTTAATTTGCTCGATTTAAGAAGTTATAGCTTTAGAAAGGCTAAACGTAAATCAAAAGAAACGAGGCTTAAGAAGGAGTAATGAGAAAAAGATGATGAAGGGGAGAACTTGTTTTGGTGTATTCAATCCCTTTACTGTAGATGATAACATTAAGAGTTTTATTACGAGACATACTAATTATCCGCGAGTAATGACAGAAAAATGATTAGTACCGAGTTTTAATATAAAGCGTATAAAGTACCGATGCAAATTATGAAGGGGTAGACAATTTTTGAATTTCCGCTTCATATTTTCTGATGGGTTACGCATTTACGTCCGCTTCATGCTAATTTCCTATTACCCACACAAACACGTTTTTAAATAAGTGCAGAATACTTGTTACAAGTCCATAAGGTTTTTACATTGCCCACTAACCCATTATTACTCGTCAACATATCTAAATTTTTATGCTTTTTCAAAAAATGGAAATTCTTAATTAATATTGCAAGGACCTAATGACAAATATATTTTTTATTTAGCTCAGTTGAAGGTGTTCAAATCAAACCTTATTTGTAGGTAAAAACTGTTTGTCAATTCTAGGTCAATTCTCTTCCAACTTTTTTCTTAAATCTGGACATCATTCTTGGTTATGTCATAAGGACCCACTTTCACCTTATTATTTGCTGTACCGACTTGGAACTGTAAACCAAGAAGACGCTATAAGTCATTTTGCCCAATCCAAAAGATCTGTCTGCCAAAAACTTCCGAGGTATTTTCAGATCTCAAATATTATTTAATTATTTATAGTCTTTTATATCTTCTCTCGGATTATGGCTACGGAAAAATACCTACACGTCCCAATATTTTTTACAGGTATTTGCACAAAAAGCAGTTGACGTTCTTCATCTGGAGGTGTGGCTCACGATTTGATAGTGCATATTTAAAAAGTCCTCAAGCACCACCTCGTTCGTAAATACGATGTATGTGATCCCTGCACCGGTATATCCGAGCAGCGTCTGGCTTCCTCCGTACTACCAAAGGCGAGCGGAAGATTTGCGATACAGGGATTACGGCGAAGAGCAAATGTCGGCTGAACACGAGAGAATGATGCTCTACTTTACAAAATGCTTGCTGGTGATTGGGTCAATTCTACTGGTATTGACTTATCAACTTATCAATCACTTTTTATATTTTTGCATATCTTCTCTCTCTTCAGTTTTCATTTTAACTTACAGGTTGTTGGCCTCGCCGTGTCTTTGTGGGTCAAATTGTATGGAAATCATGACATCAATAAACCCAGAAATTTTACCACTATTTAATCATTGAAATTGCCGCTGACACTGTGTGTCTGCAATTGCCGTTTGTTAGAATTAAGTTAGTTTGCATTATTTCACTTTGATTAAGTTAAGACAAACATTTGATTAATTTAGTTGGCCCAAGTGGTACCCCTGTGGATTTAATTAAGCGCTGCAAATGTTACCTTGATGATCGTCTTACGAGGAAAGTACAAAGTCGATTGCTCTCAGATTCTCAAAGTGTCAACGTAGGTGAATAGCGCGTAAAAAATTATGTATTTTTGCCAAGTTTTACTTGCCAACGCTCCCCCAATTTGGAGTAATCACGATGACAAGTTGCACAAATATTGAATTTTTTAAATGTGTTAAAAAATACAACCAAGCTCTCTTTCTCCAACATATTCCTTGGAAAAGTTGCCTCACACCATCCTACGAATCGTATTTTCGTGTTAAGTCGAGGAAAAATCCCAACTACTCGAAACAAATCAAAACTTGCGGTCGTGATTACGACGAATTGGGCGAGCGTTGGCAAGTAAAATTTAGCAAAAATACGTAATTTTTCAAGGGCTATCCACCCACGTTGTCACTTTGAAAACCTGACAGCAATCGACCTTGTACCTTCTTCGTTAGTGATATTGTATCAAGACAAATGATATTGCTTAAAAAAGCTTTGTAAAATAATGGGAGCTACCAGATGAATTATTGGTGATAACCCCTACTCCCAAAATGTCTGCGATGCAATAATGAATTTTATATGATAAATTATGTGTACCTCGACTAATGGACTTGACTCCAAACTTCTCAGAGGCTGATGGTTCACACATCATAATATAATTATAATTTATTGTGATACGGAGGAATACTGTAACCTCATGCTTTCACTTTCACTCTTCATTTATAAGATAAATCAGGTTGATTTCCAGAATGAGATTGTGTATGAACCTTACCCATGTACAGTTTATTCTGTAGAAAAAGCATGTAAAAACATCAACCATTTTTTTTATCTAAAAAATATGGATCATTTTTTATCTCCTTATCTACCTTATAAAATTATTGCCTATCGGACGAAAACCCCTGAGCCTGAAAGGCAGCGTAATACCAAATGAATGAAGCTTGGTTACGTAGTTAATACATCCTCCACAAGAAGGCACGCGCAACCCTTCGTATGAAAGAGGGTGCTTTTGTCTTTGTCCCTCTTAAGCAAAGACCACCTTAAGAGATGCCTTGGCCGTGTGTCGACAGAAAATGATTTTGCCGAGTTTTTTTTACGTTTTTTTATTCTCGGAAAGCATAAAAGGCGAATTAGAAACACATTAGTGTCATGCCTGGGCGCATGTGGAATGTTAATGGTATCCTACAATTGTACGATTTTAAGTCAAGCATTTTCCACGCTCTGGAATCTCATAATGCTTGATTCTCTGCACCACAAACTTGACTCGGGTCGAGTCTTTGCTACTGTATTAAATTCGATGCAGTAGATTAAATACACATTAAAAGTGAAATGAGCATTAATAATTCCGACCCGAGGAGTAGTGATATTTTCGACAATCGGGTTGAGTGACCTGAGGGCTTAAGCTCGTTTAAGTTTTACGAAATGAAGTTCGCAAAGCGGGCTTTTCAAAACACTAGTTTTTTGTATGCTTTGTTTTAGTTAGTTCATCTCTTTTAAAAATGCCATTTCGTCTTCACGGCAGTGTATGCAGTGTGAACTATAATTAAAATGGTGGTGCGATAATTGTTGAGATTTAAGAAAAATTAAATCTGACCAAGGAATATTATGATAGCCTGAATTACTATATTTGTTCTTGTTGATCATTAAGATGATTTTGCTTAATTTCCTTCCAAATTCTTCTTCGGTACTACGTTTTGCATGCCGTTTACGTGTAGTTTTTAGTTTTTCGTTCAAAAATGGAGAATTTATGCAAAAACAGCAGCACAATTGATATGGGTATCAGTAGCTCGAAGGTAGTTTTAAAAAAATATAGTTTAACGTTCAGTGCTTTGCTATCTTCTAAGAGTTTAAGGTATTTTAATATAAGCTATAATCGTACCTATTGCTAAATTAAATTCACTTGACACTTAACTCAAAATAGCTATCCCAACCCCTATTTACTTTCCAATTGTTAATTAATTTTAATTCAAACATGTATCAAAGTAACTTTTTGATTTGTTTCGATTCTAACAAAACAGAAAAAAATTGAATGAGAATTCCTATGAAAATTTTACTTATTGTCTACAAATGAATCAGTGATACAGAGGCAGTAATCTTGTTTTATAAATACCTAACCAAAGTCTAACCAACGATGAACCAAAAGTTAGTTGCGAATTATAATCGCAAATCAAAGTTTTTTAGGTGCTATTCTATCCATGTGAATATGTCGCATCTCCCCACATCTGCTGAATTGATAAAACTACAATTTCTTCTTTTTCAACAAAACTTCCACCATTCCTATTAATTCTTACAATGATTGTAAAATACTATAAAAAATTGTATAAGAAAAACGTTCGTAAGTACCATGACTACCGGCATGATTATTAACGCCTGATTCCTGACGGATATACCAAATATAAATTTCACTATATGAAGCCTATTATAAATGTTTAAGAAAACCAATGTTACAAGAAAGTTTGTAAATCCTAATTTAATTTTTATTATATTGAGTATATTAAGATTTTATTGGAAATTGGAGTACATGTATTAATTTCTTTATATTTTGTAATAAAAACTTATTTACTTTTAATACATTGATGCGTTATTATTGTGTCTGAAATTTTTTCTTCCGAAATATCCTCATCACCCCATCCCCAGGGAGCAGGCGGAATGCCAATAATGTCGGCTTCTTTACTAGAAACAACTTCCTTTCCGGCTAGGTTGCAATCCTCTGCTTTCGCATTTTCGCACAGAGCATTAGCATTTTCATTGAAATTTTTTTCCAAACCATTGTCATGCCATTTAGTAGGTGCATGTTTATACGACCCATCTCCGGTTCTTTCTGCTCTTTTTCTTATCACAAGATCCGGTACAGTCTTCAAATCATATGCCCATCCAATCCTCGCCATTAGGTCAATAAACATTGAGGTCAGGTTGCAGAAATATAGACCCTCATCTGTGGAGCGGTAATCCCAGGGAAAAATATGGTGAAAGTTATGCCATCCTTCTCCAACAATCAACAACGATAACCAAGTCACATCCGCTGGACCAATGTTCCTGAGAATTTATTGAAATTAAAATTATTTTTGAATGTTGAAAAGAATGGCAAATGCATTTAGAAACCTTTCATATGGCTTCCGTGTCCAAGTATGCGCCACACTATTGCCTAAGGAGCCCACATGAATAGTGAACACAAACCGGAAGCAGTTAAGGCAGAAGCATTTGTACAAAGATGGAAGCCACAAGTAGTAGGGCAGAAGTATTGGGATGGCGTGACACAAAATGAATTCAAAAATACGATAGTATTTGTGTTGAAAGGCAACCACAGGATCGGTATTTAAATCTGTGAAAACAGCCCCTGTGTATACCAGTGCCGTTTCTGCAGATGTTTTTAAAAAATAATTTTATTTTACTCAGAGGTGGATATCAATTATTTAAAGGGTTTTGTGTAACTAACGGAAAACTAAAAACTGCCAGGTAAATTGACCAGTCAGAATATAAAACAGTCCCTGTAGGCCAAACATGTGAGCTAGAATTATTCCATAGCCACTACGGGATAGTTCCCATTTTCCGGTCTCCAGCTTTTCCCAAACATTCCAGAGAGTTAAAAAAATTTGGAAGCAATCCATTGTTTATTTGTAACCCTTCTTCACGATGACTGTGAAACTGACTACTTCGAATGGAACAGTTAAATTTAACGCCCTTTTACGGCTGCGTCTAATCGGCTTATGGGTTCATCTAAGTGAAGAACTATTGGTTTTTTATCGATCATGGTTGAGTTTACACACAGCTTTTAAGCTTAAAAAACGATAATAAAGTTTGGGAAGAGTGCAAAGAAGTAAGAGGTGTTGACTTCCAAATTTTCACTTCTAAATATTTTTACTCTCAGAACACTCTGTAACTAAACCGTATACCGTATATTGTGAAAAACAACGGCCGCAGTCTATTTTAATTCTCTCTCGACTCCATACCGCCCACGTTCCATTTCAGGCCCGCGTGCTATTTATTTTTTAAAAAAAGGAAAGAGCAATCATACTGACGTGGTACGCCGTTGCCACTTGCCCCAGTTACAACAACAAAGAGAAGTGGAACCCCGCTCAATACTCAAACCGCTCACCATGAGCTATGCAGAAGCTACCAGGAGGAACCACAACAA
>JAHZMX010005643.1:0-22133 GCA_027743895.1 Seira musarum
GACCTCGTTCGACAGTTATCGATCGGACAGACGGACAGACGGACAGACGGACAGACGGTCACGGTAATCTCAATACTCGCTTAGCTACGCTCAGCTACGTAATAAATAGTTCAGGCTGGCCAGTTGAGATATCGCTTGGCCTGGAAATGAATACCAAGCGTCTATGGTCCTTTTTTATTGACTGAGAAGCAATTATAATGCACTTTAGTAAAAAAAACAAAACCGCTTGAAAGCTAGTTCTTTTCTTAGTAACTGGCGCATTCTAGTAAAAGTTGTTTTGCTAGAGAAAGTGAAATGTTCTAAAGTATGTAGTTCAAAATATAAGTGCTTCCGATTCATCCTCACACCTGGAAAATGTACAAAATCTGTCAAATGTAAAATTCTGTCTGAAACGTCTTTCTCGGCGGATAATGAATGATGAAGGTTCAACATTTCAAAGACAATTTATCATTTCATTATAGACGACTTTAGCTTTCCCAATTTTCTATTCCAAATAAAATGTGAAAGTTTGTAAAATTGCCTTTTTAATAGAGGGAGTCTTTAATAGCGTGACTCTCCTTTTGTTTGGCCTCAACGAAATGAAGGGAGGAATTACTAATGACAGGGTTTGCATGTTTGGTTGTTTTCTTTGTTAGGGCAAAATCTTGATGAATAAAAGCTTAAAAAGTTTGAATAGTTCATTGCTCTAATTTGAACACGGCATGGGATGGATGTTCATCCAATTTTCTCGATTTTGCTGCTTTCCTTATCAATATTTTCTTTGAAACGAGTAGTGCATGTTTTGTTCACCATATGGCTCCTGTCCATTTCGCACTCGCTAAGGATGCGGCGAGAGAAAGCTTATGGACAAAAGACGGGGAAAGTGAGAAAGTCAGAATTTTCCTTAAAGTCAGTCGAAACATTTAATGCCTTGAAGCTGCAGTAGTGCATGGACAATGCTAACATAAAAAAATCAATTTGGGCAATAACCACTCCAATTTGGTATTCTCAAAGAATAGAAAAGCAATCTCAGTCATGAAAAAATTCACTGAATGAGAAAATAATTCAGGTTTCGATTTTTCTATACGTTCGATCCAACTCTTTCCAATTTTTGGACGAAAAAAATATAATGAGACACCATAAATAAAAATTATGCTCATTCACGTAAGAAGGCCAATACGTTTTTTATGAAAATTTCATGCAGGGAAAGTTGAAAGAAAATGTGTGAAGCGTCATCGATAGCAAAAGTTTAACACAAAAAGAAGTTATGCTGCTGGCTTTGTTGTTATCCCTCGCAGCAGCTTGACGTTTAGAATTACCACTTGTACTATCATATGAAGCAGAAACTGGAATGGAGCTGCACTTTATTTTTAACGAATTGTGAGAGAAAGTCCGATCAAGGTTGTGTCGAAGCGTAAAATTCAATTTACTTGAGCACAATAACAAGTCCAACCTCACTTTCAATCCAATCCAATGGCTTGTCAGACAAGCGTTAGAAAATATAAGTGAAAAGTTTTAATTTGGCACATAACGAGATAGACTCTGACTGGAGAAAGTGGATGGGAAGGCGAAGACAGGGATTATTATTTGTTCACGGAGTCAAGGATTGGTTTGAAGTTGATATTAAATTTGACAACAGAAGAGATGCTGCACCAAACCAACCGCAACGCAAGCAAAAGCTGCTCGCTGGCTTTTATTTATTTTCTCCATTTATAATACTTGTAGGTTTTGTGTATTTTATTCTCAAGGTTTTCCTTTTCTTGCAAAAAAGTAAATACAGAAGACAAGTACTTCATGCTTTTCACTTTTTTCTTATTTTCTCTAAATTAAATTGAAGCGTGAACATGAAAGCCTGCAATATATAATATCGGCCTTTTATTATTGGTTTATCTTTAGGACGACAAGCGTCAGAAGAGAAATCGTTTCAGTTTCTAAAGAAGGAGCTTCCAGTCCGCCTGGCAAACATTATGAAGGAAATTAATTTGCTGCCTGAGAAGCTTCAACACATGCCATCCGTTCATCTCGTTGAGAACTGGTATGCGATGAGCTTCGCCGAGATTCTTGAGTTCGAAGGAAAAACACCAGATCCGGATACTCTCAAACTGTAAGTCTAATATTCGGTAAATGGGTAGTAGAAACAAATGCCCTCATGGTTTTACATTAAGGACGAAAAAAGGATTTCATGTATGATAGAATTATAGACT
The DNA here is from genome assembly GCA_027743895.1 of Seira musarum. Lineage (NCBI taxonomy): Eukaryota > Metazoa > Arthropoda > Collembola > Entomobryomorpha > Entomobryidae > Seira > Seira musarum. The sequence continues at coordinate 2,184 of JAHZMX010005643.1, forward strand.
AACAAAAATGAGCACGATTACTCGTCATATCACATTTCATGATTGCCGGTACCCTTGGCTTAGATTTTTTTGTAAGAACTAGACTGGGGTTTTGAAAGTTTTACTTTTTGCATATCATTAGACGACAAGACACTTATTTTATATTATGTGATAGTTTAAGACCTTGTAGTTGATAAAAAGTAACTATGATTTAATTTTAATGCTTTATAAAATTTTACTTTATGATTTTTAAAAATGTCTAGTTCATTTTTAAGATGAATCTTTATGTTACACTTTCTTTAGATTCGTTGAAGCCCTAACAAAGATTCGAAACCGTCATCAGGACGTAGTTCCAACAATGGCCCAAGGGATCAAGGAACTCAAAGATTCTCATCATGTTGATTCATCCATGGAGCACAGCATTCAGTACTTTTTAGATCGGTTCTACATGTCCCGTATTTCAATTCGGATGCTTATAAATCAGCACAGTATGTTGTATTCCTATTCATTACGATGACATCATTGAGACAATCTTCTAGAAAACTTGAATTTATTTCTACATTTTCTTACTGTTTTTTAATTCTTTATTTTCTAGCTCTTTTATTTGGAAAGACGCCATGTCCATCTCGGCATGTTGGCTCCATTGATCCATACTGCAATGTAGTAAGCGTAATCAATGATGCTTTTGAAAACGCCCGATTTCTCTGTGACCAATACTATCTCGTATCGCCTGATCTAGTGGTGCAGGAACATAATGGTGAGGATTTTCATGTTTGCAAGTTTTATAAATAGACCAATAAATACTTTTCTGAATCAATGATTTTTATATTTTTTTTGAGAAGGTCACATCTTATTTCAAAAATAGAAGATGCACATGTTCTTGAATGTTCTTTTACGTGACGTATTTGTTTATTTATTTGTTTTTATGCATTATCGTAGGCGTTAGCACAGGAAGTCCCATTGAAATCGTCTACGTTCCATCTCATCTCTACCACATGGTACGTTAAATAAACTTTAAGCTAACGTTTTTATGAAACCGGTATTAAACACATCACGAGGACTGTGCTAATCGGAGGTTCAATACCTAATTTACCATGTAAGAAAATTACAAAAAGCAATGGTTTAACTTAGGTTTTTGAGCTGTTCAAAAATGCAATGAGAGCTGTTGTGGAACACCATGGAGCTGCTGCAGAAACGTATCCACCTATAGAAGCTCTCGTAGCTCTAGGAAGAGAAGACATTAGTATTAAGGTTAGCCTCCCAAACGAACACTTTTTGCAATCTTTTTTATAAGAAATTAAGTAAAGAAGGAAGGCACTATGAAATGATATCTTAACGATCTTGCTGACATTTGCAATTACTCGTTACAGATTTCAGACAAAGGAGGGGGCATCCCAAGGAGGAATACAGATCTTTTGTTTCAGTATATGTATTCAACAGCACCGCAACCCCCGGCTGCAACAGACCACACGAATACTGTTCCACTTGCAGGTTTGTCTTTACCTTCCATTTCTTCAAGAATATAATGCATTATAATGTCGTGGTTGATTAACAAAGTCCATGGTTTGGGCTTTCTAAATTTTGGTTGGAATTTTTCTAAAAACATAATGTTATTTATATAGGGTATGGGTATGGATTGCCTTTGAGCCGTCTTTATGCGAGATATTTTCAAGGTGATTTGATGGTGACATCTTATGAAGGATACGGGACTGATGCCGTGATCTTCTTGAAGGTGAGTTTCTTTTTAAGAATGTCTAGATGTTTTTTGTTCTTCGATAATAGATTTACTAACTGTTTTGGTAATATTTTGCCAGGCACTTTCTAACGAAGCCAATGAGCTACTGCCCATCTTCAACAAGACTTCAACCCGTTTTTACACGTCAAGCATTCCAGCAGCGGATTGGAGTGGTAACGGCATCTCTCGAAGCATGAATTCTGCACATCCCATGAGCATGAATTATAGATTACCTGCAAAAAATTAACGAAACCCTCCAAAGAAATTCTTATGCTTAGTTAGTTTTTTTCTCTAGTAGGACAAGATTAGCAAATTCTTTACTGAGTTATTACGCTTTCTTCTTCTCAAGTCTTTAGATATTCATAAAAAATTTGTTCGAAAATATTGTTTTTAGTCTTAGGTTATAATGAAAAGAAATGACAGTAGAAAATATGTAGATTGACAAAGCAGGTATATTATTAGCAATCAGAACATAATAACACTATGAACTACGAAACCTCTACAATACAAGAATGACCTCTCTGAAATGACTGTAAATACAAAAGTAGACGTATCAAAAGTTTAACTTTTAAACTGTTCAAATCTTTCCGATATTGTACCAAACGAAGTATTGTCTTCTTTGTCAAATATGGAAATCTTTGGTCTGTCTGACAAGTAAGTAATATGTGCTTTATGCACAATTTAAACAAAAACTAAAAAGAAATACGAGTATACTAAAAAAATTGAGACTTTCTGGTAGTCTTAGACGATCTTTGTAAAAACCTATCACACTTTACACATACAACCCAACAACTCTGTGCGTACCATACAATGCATTTACATCCTAAGACAGTTAGTTAGCATTAGAAAATTGTAAGTACACGTAGTCAATACTAATGATCATTAATAGTGTATGTAGATAAATCGTACAAATAGTTCGAATCGCATAATAATTAGGCTAAAGGGCTTCAAATCTGGAGGTTGAATTGGATGTCATCATTGAATATTGCAATTTCATTTTACAGGTTCAGCCTGGCAAAGGTTTAATCCACCTAGATTCGGCTCCATCCAAAATAGGTCTGGCAATAGCGGTGATCGTGATCATGTTTCGGGCGAAAGTTAGGAAGCAGAGCATTCAGATTCAGAGAACCCATTGCATGTTGAGCGTGTGACTGGATAAAAACTTAGAAAAGATAGAGAAACAGTGATATATCTTATCTTATAACTTGTAGTTATCTGTATTTTATGTGTAGTAGAAAGTGGAAAAAAGTCAGCAGAGGTTCATACCAGACAACCTTTTCGTTTCATCTAATATCATTTTTCTTAATTTATTCCTTGGGTAAATTATGAATTTTGTTTGGAGGGAGGAAAAATAGTTTAAAATGACAAGAAGTTTGAGCTCTTTCATACGTTGTAGGAGACAAAATAAATATTGTAAATAAGATTTGATTTGTTAATAAAGCATACTATTTTCTACACTTAAGTACATTGTTTTATAGAAGCCTGTAAAATTCGAATCGCAATATGTATTATTCCTTTATTTTTAGTATAAATTCTAGACTACCAGAGTTCATTGGTGCTGTTACTTTACCAAGAGGCATAAATGCTATTAGTATTTAAGGTTTTGTAGTTGTAAGACTTTTGTTCGTAAATTTAAAGTTTAAAAACGAACTCAAAATATTTAATTGTAATAATGTACCTGCAGGAGCGACCCGAAAAAGATTAAACATTGTATGTTTAAGTTTGAAGAAACAATACGGATATGTCATTTTGATTGTACCGCGTAATGAAAAGATAATCAGGAGTGCTATTGAGGAAAAATGAGAAGACATGAGTAGGGATAAAATACGTAATAACGTTATATGTCTAATTTAAAAAGTATTTAAATATAATCAGGTTTAATATGAAAGTTAGCAAGTGTGCATGTGGAAGAATGGGATTATACAATATTGGTCCCACATTTCTATAAATTGTACAAGGCTGATATTTGTTATCAACCGAAAACGGTGTATAAAATAGAGATAAGCATACACGCGATATTTTCGTTAGCATGATTTTAAAATGTGGTATCAACTTAATCTGTTATCATTAAAAATATAAATACAAAAATAGTATTGATAAAGCATAAAACTTGATTTGACTCCTCAATAAAAATACTACAAAAGGTAGTGAAAATAATTTTTTGTTAAAACGAGTTTTGTTGATTTCTTTTTATTTTCAAAATACTACATCAATATCACAAAATATGTATTCAAGCGTCTTGGAGCTGGACTGTAACACGATGTTCATCACTGCGCCTTTTCATAAACTAAAAAGTTATATTTCACTTTGTCTTCCACTTGCTCTCCCTCAGGTACCTCTGGGTCCCTTTAAAACCATGAACCATTACAAATTAACTAATGGACGAAAAAAAAATTTCACACCACTACCTTTAATCAGCTATTGCTATTGCTTACTTGACAAGTTGAAAAATGTCCAAATTAAAATCTGGGAAGAACACATCGCAGTCATAATCGTTTTGAATTCTAGTGAGGTATATGCGATGGCAATGTGGTGATTCAAGAGCAAGCTAAAAAAAAGAAATAGTAAATGCAAGACTATGATTAAATCATTTCTGACTGAGAGAATATATGATTTCGAATTGAGCATATATACTTTATAAATATAACTGCCTCCAATAATCCACACTTTCCCGATTTCCTGCCTTTCCTCAAGTGTGATTAGCTTTTCCACCATCTCATCCCAATTTGTGGCCCACAAAACATCGTCTCGCTTTATTTCTCTGCGGATAAGAGTTCAATTCAAATTCAGAAATTGTACCTACAGCTTTCCAATTGATACATTAAAATAAAGCATAATCATTAATATTTACTCGGACGGCATGCTTCGACTGAGAATTACGTTAAGCCTTCCTTTGAGTGGCTTAAATTTCGGTGGAATAGTGTCCCAGGTTTTTCTTCCCATAACCACAACATTCTTCCTTTCACCGGAAGTTGAATTTGAACCCGCGTCTTTTGAGGAGCCGGTTGTCATCCGGTTGAAATAGGCCATTTCATTTCTGAAAAATTATTTAATAAACTTGATTGTGAAGTGAAGCATTTTATTTAACATTAATCATACATAAATACAATTTTTATGAGTCAGGCAGTACTTAAGCCTCCAAGGAAGGTCATTGTTTTTCCCGATTCCCATTTTTGAGTCACAGGCAGCGATAAGGTTCAGCTTTAAATTGGCCATTGCTTGCTTGTACAAAAGACTGTGTGGTTTGTAAATCTTATTCATAAAATCCAAAGATAAATTATCTTCAATCTCTCCAAACAAGGAGTGTTAGCTTTACGATGACGTTAGTGACAGTCCTGGTCCGTAAACCTTATTTCGTCTTGACTTCGATTGATAAATTCGTCCTGAAATGTAAATGAACAAAAATAGCGGATTAGGTAATACAACCAAATACAGGATTTGATTTAAGAACAGAGATTATAAGATTTTCAGGACAGGATGACGAGGTATGGCTGAAGTGGGACACATTTTTCATAAGTTGGCCTTTATTTTTTAATGCACGAGTAAAAAAATTAGAAACGTCTGTATTTTTTACTATCTATTATATGCTTGTTTATGCTGCAGCAAAACGGTGTTTTACTGACATTTTCTCTTGAGATGGCCTTTGATCTTTAATGACGATGATGATAAAATAGTTGTTCATAAAATACACGTTCTTGTTTCACAGCAAAACTCTGAGAATGACTCCACGAAAGCTTCAAGTTGTTTTTAATCTATTAAAATCCAATAAGTAAACTGACCTTAAGCTTAAACTTGGAAAAATATTTTTCACATTCCTTAGCCTTCTTACAATCTTTGGCAATAATAACTGAATATGAACTCAAGCGTATACAGTTGTTACACCTTCTTCCGACTGGAGACGTCTTCAAGTCTCGCAAGAAAAATCAGTCACAAACGTCACATCAAAAAATTAGCTGTTAGTGCCTTCAAAGACTCTGGACGGGATCGATATCACTTCCTAAAAGGTAAAAAATCGTTAAAGATTAATTATTCTGTTATCCTTGTTCCACTTGTGTTCAAGCAGTTCAACATTTTGTTTTTCTGCTGGAGAAATAGTAAAAGCACGTGCTTTCCGTTACATGCAAGAATATTTCTCACTTCTCACGAATATTTTGACGTGTTTCAGGAGCCTAATCTCTGTGCATCTGGCAGACCAGAACAAAAACACTTGTTTTGAGTTGATTGTGTAAGCAGCACTCGACAACCTTCAAATGTCAGTTCCAGTCTTTCGAGCTTTACTTTTTAGTATTAGCAGTAGTGGTAGTAGCAGTGCCTTCTTCTCCAGTGCCAGTCGGCGTACCTTTCAAACATTTGGAAAGATAAACTTCTTGGTAAGTACTGATTCATTTGATCTATTGTCATTTTGATATTTATTAACTATCGATGATAAGTAAGCATATACTAACTACTTCATAACAAAACGATACGACAAAATAATGACCAAGATTATATTACGAATATCCATTGCTTTTAAGCACAATGACTTTTAAAACCTAAAACACTTATTAGGCTAGTTGCAATGTGTTTTGTATGTAATCAATTCAAGATGTAAAGCTTAAAAGACCAAAACTCATAGGTTAAAAACGCCTTCATCTAAATGAAAATAAAACTGTCTAGAAGTTCCGATTCACGACAGAAACGAAAATCCGAAGGAAAATTGCATAAATAGAAAGCGTAGATTTGTGCGTGTGTATTCAGGATAAATGGCAACATGAAAATTAGTCACAATCGGAGGAACAAAGAGAATCCGTTTCAAGACGGTACTTGCAGCTATGTAATAAGTCGAAGCGAACGCAACGGAATAATTTTCTTCACGGGGGATTAATTTTTATCGCTTTAGAAGGTTCCCCTGTGAGTAATTCTTGCACCACACAATTATTTTGAGTTGTTCAATTACACCTTTTCATCTTCATGACTTGTGTATGGAATGTGCAGAAGGTAGCTCGTTAGAGTTCATTGTTGACAATTTACATTGCACAATCAATGCATTAATAATTTCAGCTCACCTTACCAAAGCATGCATGAAAGAAGGATAAAACATGAGCCAGCCAATACAAGTCTTCGGGCATTATATGGCTTCAGTTATTCCAATTTCTGTTTCATATTATCTAACTTCATTTCGCTTTAGAAATGTATGTATTACACTGCCCCAATTGATTCTGGAGTGGAATGGAGAAGTGGAGTCTTAATTCATTGCTTGCTTCTAATATTCTGTTAGTTGGAATCAGACAAGTTTCAAGACTTGTTTTTTTACTCCAGTTAGTTAAGAGATGGGCATTCAAATTACTTCAGCGTATTAGACTTACGTGGAATATGGACTAAGCAAAATTGCGGTGGTGAATAAAAATGCTTGTACTACCCTTTCCTCACTTGTTAAGGCTAAACATGAAGACGGCAAAATATCAAGTTATTTTTTCAGAGTTAGATTGTAATCAAGTCAAGCAAAACTAGGAACATCTAAATACAGATGTATATGTAACTTCTTCACATCATGTCATGTCTATGCCTTGCTTTAATCTTAGATTACGCAAGGAAAACTTCAGGGTAGATGTTGATAAGAATTAAAGAAGAAGAACGCATTTGAGCCTCGTGACTTTTTGGAGGCGTGTAAATAGCTGTTGGCCAATAAGATATTTAATAGGCCAATAAGAGTAAACTTAATCAGGACAGTCTTTCTAAATTTGACACGCCATTTCTAAACCATAAAGACATTAACCGCTCGTTGACGCGTAGCCCAATCCACAATCCCAGTCTTTCATTCGACTTGGAGTTGTACGTATTAAAAATCTTTAGAATTACTTTTCTTCTTAATATTTCTTGTAATATAATTTTTATTTGCTTTTTTACAGACTCCTTCGTCCGCGGTCAGAACTGATATATTTTCCCGAGATTTGAACAAAATGGCTGAAACTTGGACAGGTCAAGAGCCCTTGGCACAGGACGATCCTGAAGTTTATGAATTGATCAAGGAGGAAAAGAGGAGGCAGCGAAATGGATTGGAACTTATTGCCTCGGAGGTAAGTATATTTTTTCTCGAATTAAATTCATACACGTTTTATTTATACTAAGATTTGATTAATTTGTTTATTTTTTTATTAGAATTTCTGCAGTCGTGCTGCTTTAGAAGCTATGGGTTCCTGCTTGAACAACAAATATTCTGAGGGGTATCCCGGAAGTAGATACTACGGAGGTACTGAAGTAGTCGATAAATTGGAGTTGTTGTGCCAAAAGCGAGCTCTAGATGCCTTTGGTCTTGATCCTAAGGAATGGGGAGTTAACGTCCAACCCTACAGTGGTTCCCCTGCTAATTTTGCTGCGTATACTTCTGTGATGAACCCACATGACAGAATCATGGGTCTTGATTTACCTGATGGTGGACAGTAAGTTTATTTTTTCATGGATTATTGTTGTAGTCTCAATACAGATCATTGAACTAACTGGTTTTATTGCATTAATAATAGCTTGACTCACGGATTTATGACTGAAACCAAGCGGATTTCGGCAACTTCTGTTTACTTCGAATCTATGCCATACAGGCTGAATCCTGAAACAGGTCTGTATATTTTAAATTTAAATGTGTGACATACCTCATTTCGAAAACGATCATGCAAATTGACAATCTGAAAATGTTTGTAATTTTTCTTCTCGTCTTTTGGAACTTGGATATCAAGTTGTATCAGGTATATTTTGTCGGCATAATTTTTACAATCCATTATGAGAGGTTAAAATAATTTAAAAAATAATATTACTTTGTAAACATTCTAGGTGGAACGGACAATCATTTGGTACTTGTCGATCTACGACCCAAGAAACTTGACGGCGCTAGAGTGGAAACTGTTTGCGACAAAGTCAACATTACCGCGAACAAAAACACGGTGCCAGGAGATAAATCTGCCTTGACACCTAGTGGTCTTCGTCTCGGCGCTCCAGCATTAACATCCCGTGGATTTGATGAGAACGACTTTAAAAAAGTGATTGACTTTTTGGACGCAGCTGTGTCAATTGCCGCTGAAGTAAAGTCAAAAACCCAAAAGCTCAAAGATTTCAAAGAATTCCTTGTTGAAGACAAAGAAACTGTTCAGAAATTAGATGCCCTTCGTCAAGAAGTAGAAGCATTCGCTGGGAAATTCCCAATGCCAGGATTTGATGAAGTCTAAAAGATTTTTTTTCTTCCAAATACAGAGAGTGAATTAAAAAGATTAGTTTTGTATTTCTATGCGAAAAATAAAACCAACATAAAATTAAAATATCTGCAAAAAACTTAAATAGAATATATAATTTATTTCAATTCACGCTTATTCCATAACGCGTTCACGCAAGTTGAGAAGTGACGAGTACAAATCACATAAAAATAATAAAGCTTTCCTTATCAAAAGTCTTATATCGGGAATTGGACATGCAAATGCAACTTTAATGTAAAAAGGTTTGGTCTCCTGTGGGTTTCCGCGAGTCTTAAAATTTCATTTTCTAATCTATCGAAATTCGTTTCGTATTTCTTAAAAGTAGAGAGATAAGCTAATTCTCGTGTACAGACAGGTTAAACGTAGACATTTCATTTGTTAAGAGTTAATTTATATCGTAGCATACGTTTGCAAATTATGGAAACTATATAGGTAATCAAGTTTTAATGCTTTAAAATTCCTTTCTTTTAAAATCAGCACGTTTCTTCTTGTAGCCACCTGGATCTTTATTAACATTCTTCTGTCGTCTGGCATACAAAACGTCTCTATCTTGTCCTTGGCCTTTGGCTTTTCCTGCATGAAAAACAAGTTAAGATTGATATTATCGATTTATTCAATCGCCCTTCAAAAAAAGTAGCAACTTCTTCTGCAGCTGTTATACTTAAAGGATTAGAAATGAAAACTTTACCGACGACATCATGGCTTGATGGTGGCGGTGGACCACGCCTGTTGTGATGTTTTTCTTCTCGCTTTCTTTCCAAGCGAGCTCGAACGATGGCTGGGTCTTCACAAAAATCAAGTTTCTTTTTTTGATCATCTCGTTCATCTTCATCATCCTCGTCATCTGCATCATTATCATTTCTCGGCCTCATTTTTTGATTCAACTTAAAGCATTCCAGCATATCAGGCTCAATCATTCCAACATTCAGTTCCTGAATGAATAATAAAATAGTAATTCACATAATCTTAATTTTGGACGATATTTTAAATATGAGAACCAAAATAAGTAATTAACAAAGCGAAAGTGTGAACTAACATCATATGTATCGTTGTATTCATCGTCGTATTCATAATCATAATATTCTTTCACCCGCGGTAGTAAGCTTTCATCAATGTAACTTTTCTTCTCTGGTTCAACTATTTGAACAGACTTTTTCGATCCATACACAAGTGGTCTTGTTGGAACAGAATCTTCATCCTTTTGGCTAATGATTCCTTTAATAACTGGCTTGAGTTCCGCCATTTCCTCAGAATTGGCCATAAAGGCAGAGGTAGGTTTATCATCGTCGAATCCATAGCGTCTCTTGCCGGAATAAAATCTCTCGCCATCTAGATCGACATCCCTAATCTTCAATTTTGAAGCCATTCTCTCCAACTCGGTGTCTTCACCACCAGTCTTCTTTGAATGAACGCTTGTGGGATTCTTCAAAGGCTCCACGTAGCTTTCGTTTTTATACTTCTCCAGACGACCAGGCACGCTTCCCTCGAGGAGTGCATTTATAGCGGCCTCTGCTTGGTAAGCGTAATGTTTCAAGACAACCTCTACATATGAATCAGGTAAGTCTGGGAGAATATCTTTGACTTGAGTAACTAGTGACTGGAGTTCGACGCCTGTGACATCCAAGGAGCATGCCCCAAGAAGCTGCCGGTCAAAGTTGGGATCATAGAGAGGATCAACTACTATTTTCTCTACAGCGTAATCTTCTCCACACGCGTGGAAACAGGAGGAAATGGCATTGGCTACATAGTCGATTGTAGTTTCGTCACTGAAAAACATACAGTTATTCGAATTGTATTCGTTTGTTATACGTTCTGATTTTAGAGTTCAAAATATTTATTTTTTTAAATTGCTCACATGAAAACTCCCCGAGCAAGCAGCGAGTTCACATCTTGCTTGAAAGGATACAGCTTTTCGTAATCGCGAATAAATGTTTTCTCGTCCAAACAGTTTGTTAGAACTTCTAAATACTTATCCATTTTCGGGTCGTTCGGGGACGTTACTGCATTAATTGTAGGGCCAGCTAAGACTACTCGAAACAGTCTGATCAAAAGCACTCGCAATAGCGTCACGCGCTCTTCAAGCATGGGCAAGTGTGAAACTACTTGTCCCCATAAAGCACAACAGTTCGGCTCGTATGACATGGCTAGCCTACAAGATACAATTCAACCGTAAAACAATTTGTATAAAAGAACGGCTTTGGCATAAATTAATTAGATACGCTTAATTTTTAATAGTCTAGGTTTAATTTTACCTTAACATGATATTTGGAAAGTTGTGAAGAATCTCAGCTGCAGGTGTATGAACCTTTGCAAATTTATATAAGCCACAAGTAGTACTTAGAAAAAATGACAAGATTTCATCGAAAGCAACAAGATCCCATTTGCTGTTCGATGATGATGCCCTTATGAGTTTGCGTAATTCCTCAGTCGTTTCATCCGATTTGGAAAGTATAACTGGAACCATATTCCGGAAACAGTTAACAAGCTTCGGGCAGTTGCTCATCACGTTATCAATCATTTTTGGCAATATTTTGTTATCTTCAGAGTCGTAGAGAGTACAAAGTGTTTGCAGTTTTAAAACATCGAGAATTTTTTGATCTGCAATCAAGGAAGCCCATGTGACTGGAGTAATAAAGTCTTTCTACAAAAGAAATCAGTCAAAAATTAAAATGAATATTATTTTTAAATCTAGAGCATTGTTAGCGCTTTAATTTGATAAGAAAAACAAATCATCTATTATTTGACTTACTTTGCTCTCTTTAAAAGTGCACAATCTCATAAAAACTCGGAAAATGAGGGTATAGATTTCTTGATACTTTGGCCCAATCACTTCATGCTCAAGATAGGCAGGAAACTCCTTATCGAACCAACTGGGGGCTCGTAGCACGAATGACTGCAAACAGACCTGTGGCACCTCAGGATAATATACCATTAATGACCAGAACATGTGATGAGGCAGGGACAACAACCACATTAAATCCTTCGAATACAGCTCCATGCAGTCGAGCCATCGAACGAGGACATTTTCGTCTTCCAGAAGGGATTCACAGGACGGAAGGTAAAACTCTAAGTACTTCATGGAGGGTACCCATCTTTTGTCCTACCAATATCAATTTCAAATAATTATAAATGTGCTATTCAACATACTTCTTTCAGTTATACTTTTGTTGAAAAATAATACCAAAGCTGGAATTAGCTTGATAGACCCATTTTCATCCCTCATCTCAATCATCCGTGATTCCAAAGGATCAAACGCTCCGTCCTTACGATCGCTATCTCTTAAACTTTGACGTTTCCCATCCTTTTCAGCAGTCACACCGGCAAATGATGTGGATTTCTTGCCATTTCCTCCACCCGAACGTGAACTCATTTTCACTCAAGAAGATTAAATGAATTCCTTGAAAATAAATCCAGAAACAATTATTAAAATGCATTGAACAAAAGAACATATTATAAACCTGGAACTGTCTCTTAATCTTGATCAGTCTCCCAATGCCAAATTGTAACTTGTTTTGTTGTAGTCGACATATTTGGTAAAATACTAATAAGTGGTTTAAACTATAAAGATGATTACCTAATCAAGTTCGCCGCAAAGATAGATGACAATAAGCACGGTAAATATATATTTGCTAATTTCTTGTCCAATTTTCTTCGGGCCAATTTGAGTATATTATACTTTCTATTTTTCAACAGTCTTTTTTTCAAAATTTGCTATTTTCGCAATAATTATTTTTTTAATCTGCACAACACTAACGAAAAAATAATTGTAAAAAAGGAATGATGAAGGTCTTCATCCCACATAAAAACTAAAAACACATCTTTATTGGTTTACACTTGATCTAGATACTTTTGCTTTCATTTTCACCATTATCATTTTTGTCGTTCAATGTTTTTGAATTCTGTGCAAAGCTCGGCTCTACTCTCTGCTTGTCAGCTGAATAGCCTTTACAAAAGAAGCAATTTTTTTTAGCTTTAGCTTTACGCACTGCACAGAACATACACACCTCAAAAAGCAAAGCAAAAGCTTTTGCCATATTGCCATTAGCCGGGATGAGTCATCCAATCCATCAAGAACAAAATCAAAGTCCTCTGCATCCGCAATCCGCGTAGTATTTTACAGTTTACTATGAAACGTTTAATTTAATTATGAACGTAAGTAAGCTTTAATCATTCGCAAAAAAAAGAACGACAGGCAATGAATGGGTTTTATTTGTACAATGCAATGAATTGTTTTACTCGATGTACTTCATTCATTCGACTCGACGTTTTGGAATTCTTTAAGTAAAGTCCATGTTATCTTTCACTGTCTTATTCGTTCCTGACGCGATTGCATATATCAAAATCAAGATTTATGGAATTCTCGATTTTCTGGAATCGAATTATACTTGGAAAGAAGTAAAGAGAGTCAGGCATCGTAATGTCATGGCATGACCAATAATGTATTTGACCGTGGGGTACTATGAGACAACTTCCTATCTGAAGTTACTTGATTAAAGTCAAGTTTCATCAAATTCATCCCCAAAAGGTTTTATTTCACGGTCTTTATTGCCATATTTAGGCCAAATGTATCGTTTTCAGATTCAGTGAAAATGATAAAGTAGAAACTAATTTTTTAGAATCAAGTTCCAAAATTTTAAACACCCCCCAAATATCAAATTCTTTTTCCTAGCTGACTTATGAGTTGGCAACCACCCCTTTTGTTAAAGAAAACGATCCGCAATTAACATTTCAGCGACACCATTAGGTACGCTCGTAGGCTGTGAAGGGTACATGTACCAATAACACTCCTTATCTTTTGGCGATTTGAGAAATGGACGTTATGAACAATTAGCGCATTAGGTAAATCTGCAAAAATGTGTCAAATTCAATCCTACCCATACCATGTTCAGATATTAGTTTTAGTGATCACTGATCATGATTCACTACTGTAGTGTAAAATAATTAGGTGAATTTGTATAAAAAGCATTGATTGATTTTAAGTACTCATCATTTGATTAAACCTATGCATGTTTTGAATTGTCAAAATCTTTAGTGTGATCTTCACCTCGAATGTTCATCATGTCAGAGTGTAATAACCACGCATAATTGATTGCGTATTTGATTTTCGCACATAATAACGCATAAATTATATTCCTTCATTGTCATCTCATCGCCTTCAGCTAACAAATTAATTGTCGAATTAACTTTTGATGGGAAAACAAACATAAGCAAAAAAAGTTAAATAATTTTTCTACAATAAGTTTAGAGAGCAATTGTAGCGTGTGTTAGTAATCATATTCCTCTTAAAAACGTCGCCATTATTGCAGTAATCTCTGCAATCATGCAAATCCTCAGGGACGAGTTCACAAACGCGAAAGAAAAGTCATGATCTCATGACAAGATCGAGGCGGAAAGACACTTTTTTGCTTGTATCACAATCACAAACAAGAACAAGGGGTCATTAAGAATCACGCTTTGCTAGTGTTTTGATTAATCTTTGCATTAAATAATTAACAACATTGTAATAATTTTAAAGAAAACAAATTGCAGGGAGAGAAACCACATATTCTGGGAAGTGGTAATATAGGGGCGAAGCGAGAAATTTTTGTCAATTTTCTATAACATACATAAACGACGTCTTTTAGTAAATATAGCATTCTAGTATATTTTCACTAACAAAAAACGAACCCAGAGCATGCCAGTTGGTAATTAAATATTTTTTTTTAAAATATTATTGCAGTCCTAGATCGTGACATGGTCCCCAACGGTGGCATGATATTAGAGAGCCACTGCTGCCACAAAGTTCCTTCCGACCAGTCTCGTCGCATAAGTTATGGGGAGCAACCGTCGAAGAAATCGATGTTTCATGACATCCCTTCGTCAAAAATTGGTGATAGTGACGGTTGCAAAACAACTTTTTAATGCGTATCTAATTGTTTGTATGTATTTTTAATTGTACGTATCACCTGATAGTACATTTAGGGATACATAATTTTGATAAAAACTATAAATTAAAAGTAATGATCACGTCAAGGTTATCGAATTTACTGGTCGAAATTAAATAGATATATTTTACCCACATTTCCCACTTGTCACGATTCTAACTGGGGCTCACAGATTAATTTTATTTAATAGCAAAGGGAATTGAATGATGTCCGTTTGAAAATTATTTTTTGCACATAATCACCATAATCATGCTTACCCATAATCATATCATTATCATAATAAGTGCAAAAAATAGCTCATAAAACATCGACTTGAACAAATCAAAAATAATAAATTCAAAATGCATCTGATTTTCTTTAACTTCATGAGTCATAGGCATTTGAGCTCCACAAGATTTTACAGTGACGACAATGACGCTGATGTCCCATCCCAATTCCACTATGCACGCAAGTTACTTAACTTACCACAGTTGATTTCAATCATTACCAAATATCATTCTTCATTTTTCTTTGGGCCAATGTCAACACACGTAAAGAATACCAAATCAATAGAAAAGATGATTAAATCAGCTTCCTTCACACCAGCAGACAACCATCATACAAGATATAATTTCTCCCTCATCCTTTTCACCCCTTCTGGTCATGAAAAGATTGAACTTGGTTCGTTTCCCTTATTTTGTACGCAGACTTCAAACAAACCCTTCAACAAATTGCACGAATTGGGAAAATGTGCGCGTGAATGAACGATAAGAAGAAATAATGCTGTTGGTCCTGGATCCAAAAAAAAAGATCTTCATGTGGGAGACGTGACACCAAAGATGCGTCAGTAATTAATATTCTATCAACAATTTTTTCTTAAATAGCTGTAATACATCTTTTCTAAACGTTTTTGTCATTAATATTGACACACGACTGAACACCTTACAGTATAACTGTATAGAGAGCGTCTTCATCTCTTCATTACAAGTTGTATGAAAACATCTCTTTTTTGCCGACAAAAAAGGTTCTCCGTGTTTGACTTTATGGCATTAAATAAAAAATAGGAACGTTAAAGTGTATTTGTAATTGTGATTGTGGATACGATTGGAATGAAATGCGAATACAATATTTAGGCTGGGCTTTACAATGTTAAATGAAATATGAATTTTTGGGCTAATTTAGGTATCCCCTCAAGACAAATTCTTCCCAATTCCATTGTTTCCCTACTTTATGGAAGAATATGAGATATGAAGTATTGTTTTGACTCTTTCAATGACTATAAAAAGTTAATAAAACGAGGCACTTTGCAATTGTATTTGTTAATTACTCCTTCTGTTTTTCAAAGGGTGCACTTGAACAAAATACATACAAGGGTCGGACAATTTTTTTTATTCGTGCTCTCTTAAACGCAAACCGCTCTCCGACACAAAAATTGCATAATCGTGGTCACTTCGTTTCATCATGAATATGAAGGTCTGTAAAAACGGTTGGTGAAGGACTGACATGAATGACTCCTTTAAAAAGGACCGTGCCTCTGGGAGAAATGCATCAGTTGTGAGTGATACTTCCTCCAAGGCATACTAACCACAATTCCGCCGGGAGTATAGGAAACTAACTTAACTAAAGATCTTGTGGCGAATAATCCGATTTTCATGGCCATGAAGGCTCTTTTGGTAAAGGCCGAAGAATTTTCAAACCAATTTCTCTTTTGTGAAGTGTCTGAGGTTTGTTTAACCAAAGTGAATTGTGATGTTTGTAGGTCTGCGCTACCCTTGTGGTAGCTGTTTCGGCACAGTTTGACATTGGTGGTCTTCGGTCAAATGGTAACGGGAACGGAAATGGAGCTACTCGTCCTGTATATGGCCCACCTCAGAAAGAATTCGAAGCCCAACCTGAGATTCCTCAGCAAAATGGAGAACAACAGGCTGACTCTTTCCAGCCAACTACTTATCGACACGTTTTTGTTCACTCTGCCCCTGATGAGTTCGTTAAACACGGAATACTTTGATATAATTCATCATGGTGGAATTTGTAACTAAATGGAAATGTGCTCTTTTTTAGACCTGTAGATGAACAAGCAAGAATTATTCGAGTCCCGGGCGGTGATAAACATGTGAACATTATCTTTGTAAAGGTCGGTTTAGTTTTTCCTCGATATTGAGCGTAGTTTTTCTAAAGAGCATCATGAAATGTGATAGGAGTAAAATTTACACAACTCAATTTTAATTAATTAATTAATTGTATTTCATTAGACACCTTCCCAAAGCAGTTCGGCACAGACTGAGGTTATTCTTCCCGAACAAGACGGTAAATATTCTGTCCGATTTGTCCAAAACATTTTCCATAGAAAACTATTTTGATTCATATCTCCACTTACACCTTCTCCTTTTAGAGCACAAGAACCTCGTGTACGTCCTCTTGAAGAAAAATGAAGCCGAGAATAACATCAAGATCCGAAGACCCCAAGCCAAACGTCCCACATCCCCAGAGGTATATTTCATCCGTTACAAGGATCAAGAAGAAGAACAACAAGGTGGATATCAGCAAGGACCTTCCAACGGAAACGGTCATGGAAATGGGCATGCAAACGGCCATGCAAACGGAAACGGTCATGGAAACGGCCATGCAAACGGAAATGGTAATGGTGGATACCAACAAAGACCTTCAAATGGTAACGGAAATGGAAACGGTCACAGTGCTTTCCCAATTGCTCCAAGTCCACCTCGTCAAAATGGAAATGGGAACGGCAGTCCATATTCAGACGCCGGAAGATATACACCTTCTGTTGCTCCTGGTCCAATTCGTTCTCCCGCTGATGTGCCCAGTTCTGGGTATGGGGTTCCACTCTAAGTCACTCTAAGTTTTCTATATCAATCGTGATATAAATCTACTTTCTGTTTCCTTACGTACATTCTATCCTTTCTTTATTTACTTTGTACACCTCCATTTCCCTTTTGCTCCTCTTTCGCATTTCAATTACGTATAACCCTTCTTCTTTTTTATTGCTTCTGTTACTTCTTTCAGTTCTTTCTCTAATTTTTTTCTTTACTTCCTCTATTGTGAAACTGTCTTTTGTAGTGTTTAGAAAAATATTTATTTATTTATTAAAAACCTTTGAGCGCAATAAACCCTAGAAAATTGAAATCTTCCATTTAATCAATTTCAATTCAAATCTATCAACAGATATAGTATCGGTACTTTAATTATTTAAGTTGAAATTTTCCGTCTAGTAAATCAAGGTTCCTTTTGAAAATCCGGATTCACATTATTTATAACTGAAATGTTTAGTAGAACCATTACGTATCACTAGACCTTCTTACATTAAATAGAACCAAACCTCAATAAAGAAGTCAAGACTCATGACTAATCGCCACCTCGTGTCTTTGACAGGGATGATGATATCACTCAACGGAATAGGCGGGCTTTCATTTTATTTTTCATTATTTATGAATTATTATTATTAGCATAATATCACAATATCGTAAAGAACATCGCACCAAGAAAACCAATATTGACCCCAGGGATGAGACAAACGAAAAGCCGTTCTCGCAATTAAGAAAAGCGATAGTTATGCTGTAACAGGTGCCTTCAGAGTCAAGGTTTTTATTTCAACCAATACCAACCCATATGAGCTACCTACTAACGATGATGATGAGTTCATGTGTCTTAAATTCCTCAAAATTGCGAATTAATTACGCACATCAAGAAAGATACATTTATAAAAATTTCAGTCTTGAAAAAAAATGCAAATGAAGATTTCAATCTTATGACACTTCTAGTTTCAACCTTTCTACGCATCTTGTTTTTCTTGTAAGAACAATTCATGTGAAATGAAATACAATAGAATCGCCAATTTTTTTTCTTGTTAATGAATTAATTTGTTTGACCGTAGAAAATTACAACAATCCTTTAATTGCGGCGGCATCATACATATTGAAGAGGAAGGAAAGAAATCATATAACACTTTAAGGCTGACGATTTATGATGAAGGTGACGAAACTATTTGTTTAAATTTTCATGAGATCATGCACGACCAAAATGTAAAGTGACCAAGCGGCCTACTACTAAACGTTCTTTAGTATGCGACATTTGAAATAATTACGATGATCATAATTACACTGAGAAGGTTGTTTGGAATTAAGCAATTAAAATTAAATGTATTCAATGAAGTGAAATCGGTGTTAAAATCTATTAAAAATTCTTTCTCCCGAAACAAAAAACAATGGAAATGGAAATGGACTAGTAGAGAAAATACAATCTAATCGTAATCTCGTTGCTGGTCAACCCATCATACAAAATCGGTACAAATCTGCATGAGACGTATTCACTTCCTATAAACCAGCTAATTTATAACCAGCATACGTCTCTCAAAGTGAGAAATAACTTGTCATTTTGTGTGTTGTGTGATTGAATACAACTTGTAAGCACGTACGTATTAATTCCAGTAGAGTGCATGCAAAATCTGTCGAACATAATATGTCCAAAGATAACAGGTTTTATTTTGTCATTTCGTATCAAGCGTTTTTTCCTAATTTCACAATTATCTTTATTTCGTTTCATTTTATTACTAGCAAATTCTTACTGTTCCATTTAATTTGATTTACAAATGTCTTTGTCAAAGAACTGGACTTGGACAATAGGAAATCGTGTCACAAAGAGCACAATAAATCAAGAATAGCACATGAAAATTGTACATTTCGTTCAGACATGAAGAACACTGAACATGACCAAAAATGCTTACTTTTTTAATCAGGAAGTGTCTAGCTCGAATAATAAAAGATCAGTGTATCAGAAAGTAATTAAAAATCGTCTAAAATTACTTTCCGCTTTTTTGATTGCTTCTAGGCTCCTAAAACTTTTATGACCTTTTAGTCTGACATGCGATGCAGTTTAATGGTGACGAAGTGTGAGGACTTTCAGGACATTGACCATCATAATTACTCTTAAAGGTCATATAAACTTGCATCTAAATCAATGAAAAAAAAAGGATTCTAAGCGAATTTAAGAGTTTGTTTGGTGAGCGACAGAATTTAGCATGGAAACAAAAACTACTACATTTTTAAGTGGTTTCCCCCGCGCTGCAAAATCCAGCTACAACCATAGCTGTAGCACT